>JAJGOT010000012.1:2277500-2302500 GCA_022457155.1 Cladopsammia gracilis | reverse complement strand
ACGGAGTTTTCAACATTGATATTTAATTAAGCTTTTTTCTCTTGCTTCACAGCACCTATGCAGCCTTTTGAAACATTTTCTGCCTAGAAAAAGTAAAAGAAAAAATATCATTCAGAAGGAAAGCAAAATAAAATAATTTTTGGTGTTTCGAAAATTAACACTTTTCTAGCGGAGCCTGCCCCCAGACTCCGCAAAATGGAAAAGGTATTTTTTTACCAGGCAGGGCTTTCTACAGTTTTTCCTTAAACCCACACCACACGAACACCGGCTTTGCCAAAGTTTCCGTCTGTATCAATAAAGTGACGTAAATTCTAGGAATATACATACATTAAATCCGCCTGTTACGGTACCAGAACTGAATTAAAACTGGTGTCTGGATATGGGCTGGATTGAACCTAACTGCGTATAATAATCAATGGTATATAGATGAAGTTTGCTTTTAACGATAACACGATAACACTACATTTTGTACGACATAGTTATCACCCATGTAGACGGGTCATCTTAAATAATGAAGAGTTCAAGAGGGGGTCACGTGATGAAAATAAATTAAAATTAACCTAAACCATGTAAACGGTACAATGGAGGTGTTATGCTCAACTTTCACAAATAATGAGTGAAGAAATATCTGTCTTTAAAACATTTTTGTGCAGGCAGTTTCGCCCACGAACAATCCCGTACATGAAATGGCCGACAAAAAATCGTGCAAGTTTTAATTCCCCTCTCCCACTAAAAAGGTCCGTCCCTAATAAATATTCTTACCTTTACTTATAATGATGTGCTGAATGACCAGAACGGCAAGGAGGTTAAAACCTTTCATATCTTTTCATGTGCAGTGTTTTCTTCTGTCAAATAAAATATGTGTTCTCTTTTCAGCTGCTTTGGCCCATTCACTAAAGGCTGAAATAGTAATTAAGCTTGAGAAAAGTATAGCACTTTGAAATTAAATACGTTCAACATTGATCTTTACAGGCAATATGAAGAAAATGAGCTGTGAGTTGATTTATATTGATCGTCAGTGAAAGTATTAACATGACTGTACATTAAACGATATAAGCGTATTCCTAACCGTATTATAGGCTATATATTAATATTATTAAGTATTAAGTCTTAAGTATCTTAAGTTCGAGTAGCCATTTCCACTGTGTCAGAACTTCCATGGGCATGCGCAATGACGGTTGGTGTACATTTCACCAGAAATAAATATTCCTTTAAAAAAAATTGTTATATTTCTGTAATCTTTCAGTTAATGCCGCATTTGACGGTGACAATATATATTTTGATAGCGCCTTACCGATACATTTATCACAATCCAATTGAATGTTTTGTTTAGGAACCGGCCGTTATAGTGATACAACTGCCGGCTAGGCGTTTAAAGTTATCTATCATAAGAAGAAACTGGAATATATATATATATAAAAGAACATACCCCTATAATCTGAGTTGCACGCCTTCTCCGTATCTAACAGATAGAATGAATCTGAATTTGAATCTGAAAATGAGACCAATGCTTTTTGTTGAAGTTTTCGCTCTGTGCGATGGTAAACTTGATAAAAGTGTTGCAGGTACGGGAGCGTGTAATGACAAACAAGCAAATAGATTTTAGACAGGTATTTGGTAACGGTTCAGAGCACTTAGTTGGTGTTTCATTGCAAAACTCAGAGGCGATTTTGCTGTGTCTGTGACCGTTGGAGATCATTTGGAAACTTCACGCTGAGCTTTTGTCACGTTTGAACAGATCACCCGTAAAAAATTATTAACTACTAGGGACTTTAACCAACTACAGCGGTAACGCCGAGAAAAAACGTCAATTAAAAAGTAAATTATTTCAACTTTTCTAATGTAGCCAACTATGAATCCCAGAGCTAAAATTTCTTAAGAGCAGCTTAGCGTCTTCATCTCAAATTGGTTCATTTTCCCTCAGTTGTGGCTGTGCAGAGAATGATACAGAAGTACACCAAGAAAGCACACATGCATAAGCGTTTTATAGTTAGTGAAAGCGCGCCTGTTGTTTTGTACATTTCTCGTTGCCATAAGCCGTCCTAGTTGCGGCCATTTTGGATGACGTCACGGACCCCCAGTAGCGCCACAACCCATAATATTTACCTTATCTTGTAGAGCACATTGCGGGCTATCTATTAGATGTAAAATATTTCCTAAATATTGCAACATCGCAAACACCCCCCCCCCCCCCCCCCTTGTACCACGGTGGGGGTATAAGTTTGTACGTCAGAGGGTAATGCTGGAGAACGGTCATAGATTCTGGAATTCGATGGCTGGTTTCTAAATTACAAGGCTAGACTCGGATTTGGGGTTCATATAGTTCAAGGAATGGCTTTTTGCGTTCCATTTACGCAAATAAACCGGGCATGTCGCGCATAAACATTGGACGAAAAAAAGATACGAAATGTCGCCATTTTAACTGGAAGGGATGAAAAGACCACAAAAATGCATCACCCCAATTTCTCAAGCGCTCCAAAAGCAATGACACGAAACATTTGATATTCCAACCAGAATTTTTAATTTCTCCATGTGAATGCATTAATTCCCAAGATTTCCCATTTCCATCGCCATCGGTAAAAATGAATCTAACGTGGGAGAAACATGAAAAATCCGATGTCTTTTACTCCTCAGTTTCAAAAATACATGAACTGCAGGCACTTCATTTTTTTTCTTTATAATTGTCAACGATATTGTCCCGACAGCTTTCGGGTGGCTATTTTTCGGACTCCGTGATTGATGCATTGATAAAGCAGTTGTCCTTTCTGTACATCCAAAGCACTGAGCTTTTCTCTTTGTCCAATTCGTACTCCTTTAACATTTGCGAGTAGAGTCCTCATTCCTCTTTCTCGAGCAAAGAAGAATGAACCAAAATGCATCATGGAATTGTAGTCATATGGCACATCTAACAAATCAGTGTAAAGGGTTGTAAATCTTTCCTTTCTGAAATGAACTCTGCACCCTGTGGAATATAGAATTCAGGAAAGGCATCAATAGTGTTTGTTCAAAGGAATATCCAACTTAAGTTAATTCAGTTAATAACTCGCCAAGGAAACGGGCCAATTTATTTGTAATCAGATTAAGATTAATGTCGACTGATCATAAACGATAGCTTCCGAAACGATGGTGTGTCACACAATGGTCGACAGCATAGCCTGCGAAAAAAATAGGCGCATGTTTTGTACTGCATGTTGCCTCCTGGTCGGAGCCTTATTGTATTTTAACAATATCGTTATATTTCAAGTCGAACTGCTCTACAACGGCTTTCCTCGGACAGCATCTTTCGACCAGAGAGAGTCAGGAAAGCATTCATTGTCGTAGTGATAAGGTGGTCGCTTGGCTGGATTGCAAGAATGTTACCGTTTTTGCGGGGTTTAACCGGATTTAGTTATAATTACCAGGCATGATATTTTGCCAGACCACCGTTAGGTATCGATCCCGATCAGGTCGGTTATGCTCGTGGAAGAAGCCGAGCGCATGCCCAATTTCGTGCAATATGTTCCCCTTGGTGCACGTGATAGTTACATTGCTTCCAAACGGTGTGGAAAACCCGCACGACATGTCTGCAAATTCAGTTCCGGTGGATCCCACAGAAATGACTTGCCGACCTCCAGTACGGCCTATGCTTGACGAGCAACTGTAAGAAAATTAAAGAGAAAATAAATTACTAAAATTATGGGAAAATTTTGTCGCCCAAAAAACTTATACCATTCACGATCGGTAAACTGCCACTGGCTATGGTTCTAATTAATCATTACATGAACTTTTAAAAATCACCAGAATTGGTTATTTGCAATTTACCGTGGGCTTCTCGTCCTCTCTGCAAAGGAAATTGACCGATCGAACTGGAGGTTCCGTAGCATCATCATTCCAATCCTGGTAATCGTCCTTATGCTATATCTTAGCTAGCAGTCACGTAATTACGTAACTCCAGACTTGTGAGCGAGCGGGCGAAGACCATGCGACCCCAGGCTCTCTCCCCCTCAGCTTCGAAAAAGCTCGTTAATGCGTGCTACCATGCTACCTAAAAGCAAACAATTCAGTATGTTTTCGTTGCGTTTTGTATACCATACCCTCCTTCGTACGTAAACTCGATGTAATCCTCTTCAAACGTTCTCTCTTTAAAAGTGATACAAATCTTATCTTGCCACTCTTGGATTGCTGAACGAATGTTTATTAGACTTATCGTACCTGTAATTCATAAAGCAACAAAACAAGAAATATTATTTACCAAATGCAGATTGTCTCTATTTCGGAGAAAAAGGGATGTTTTCTTTAATGGGATGTTGTGTAGCTTAATAAAATTAATCTATTTTTCACATCCACTCGACGAAGATGTCGCGATCCCAACCGGCCGGTTGTCCTGGACATGCTCTGCCGTGAGTCTGTTCGATATTATTTTTTCGGTCACGTTTACATTTTTTCCGACAAGATCGATTGAGAAGGCGAAGTTAGTTGGAATCGCGGTCACATTTGACGAAATGGCTAGCTTGGATTTTTGGACATTTTATTGTCCTTACCAGTGAAGGGAGAGAAAATTCAACCTTCTATTGCCTTACGCGCTATTTCTGATTTGCCCACCTGGTTTCCAGGGTCTCTCTCGGCTCCTCATGGTTGCTATATCAGATCCCATGACGCTGACATGGGGCAGCGTTTAAGTCATTGATCAAAGTTTTTTACAACATGCGTTGTTTTGTCATGTTTATAACCGCAGTGTGTATTTTATTTCTGCATTTAATTGTTCGAGGAAGGACCTTTCATCGAGTGTCAGCGCTTTATGGTTCTTTATCAATTCAAAGAAAATACGATATACACTGTATGTATTTTTCAGCAAGTGAACTTACGCAATCCTTTAGCTAAGGTATATGGTACCGTTTTGTTCAACCAAAGTTTTCGAAAGCTCAGTCCTCGCGCCAACTGTGTATTTTGTATGGAGTCATCTTTCGGATGTTTCTGCACAATGTCACTCTGTTCTTCCGTTAACGTCAGGTCACCTTCAAAATTCTGTTCACCAAGGTTTAACTCCCCAAATGTTTCTGTTTCATCAATTAGAAAAAGAAAGCAACAAGAGAAAGACAAATGAACAGAGGCAAGAATAAATGGCCTTAGTTTTTAACGAAACTGGTGCTAATAATAATAATAATAATAATAATAAATTTATATAGCGCTAATACTATAAAAATAATATTCAAAAGCGCTTAACAATAAGAGAAAAGTTAAAATAGGATTAAAAATTAAATATTCTAACTATTGTTCACAAATTAAAGCCAATCTTAAAAAGAAATGTTTTCAGTCGTTTTTTTTTTTAAAAATTGAGATGTTGCTCCTTGATCTTATAGTCACTGGTAATGAGTTCCATAAAACAGGTGCCGCACGAGCAAAGGCGCGAACACCAAGGGTAGAACAGTTATGAACTCTGTTGATAAAACTAAATTTAAGAAGTAAGAATATAATCGTATTTCTTGACATTGCAGCATGGCAATGTTGTACTCAATTCCCCTTTGGGAATTGGAGTTAGATATATTGCTCGTTTTCACGAGGTTCATTCATTGACGCCACCAGTTACAAGCTCACTTCCCACCCGCCCCCCGCTACCATTATAATTATTTTCAAGCAATCAGTCAGCCAATCAATCAATCAATCATTTTATATCTTTATGTAGCTCTTCCTTAACCTCCAGGGAAGTTATTCGACTAACACGCACTTGGGTTGGAGAACATGTTTCCGGGCATCGTCCGGTTTTACGCGTCCGGCGTGTAGTCGCTTTAGCTACTATATTTACCAATAAAATAATAAATAAATAAATAAATAAATGTTAAGCCACCTAGCACTAGTGATACAAACAAGGAATCAGAGAATTAACTCTGTGTGTAAATTATGGTGTTATTGTTTTACGCAGTGTTTATGATACTTATAGTAAAATGAAAAATTGTATGAAATCAAATAAAGCTTGTACGGCTGGTCGGCCTCTCCCTATTTAGTTGTGCTTATTTAGCATGTCATAGACATGTATTCTATTCGGCTGAACGTAGTGAAAGAGAATAGAATAGTTCAATTAGGCATGTTTTTGTGTAGAGGTTCGTCTGTCGCACTGTGTAAGTTCACATTCCAACTGTTTGCGATACGGTACACGCAAATAATATGAAACAAAACAATATGACAGAACCACCTGTAGGCGCACTATTAGCTACCATTTTTTTTTCTACAAAACGCTATAGTTTTCGAAATATTGGTTAAATGAATAGATAAATAGACAAATACATGACTTTGTGTGTATGTGTGTGGACTATATGGACTACAGTGGATAACCAATGCTAAAAATAATCATCGATCATCATATAGCGTAGCTAAAGTTGCCAAACTTATGTTGGCAGACTCAAGTCGCCGTGTGTGAACATGACATCAACAGCTAGTGGGCAAACATGTTGGCAAGCTGCTGGCGACAAATAGAAGTTGTTTTTATTCTTGACAACGTTTTCACCGTGTTAAACTCTTTTAAGTTGCAAACTCGCATCTTGACGTGTGAACGCTGCAACTTTAGTATGTGCAACTGCGTTTCTCAGGGTCCTCGTTGAAAACACCTGACAACGAGGTTGAGGTTTGTGGAAGTTTGCCGAGATTGCCAACGTTTTAGAGATTGCCAACTGTAGTTGGTCGTGTGAAGGGGCCTACGGGGGGGGGGGGGGCGCTGTGAAGGGGCCTATAGATATTTGTATTAGTTGCCTTACCTCTCATTTCTTTGTCGTACATTTCTAGCACCATCCCCATGGGATCGGAATCACTGGTATCGTCTTGTATCAGATGGGGACAACCGATTAGTGTCAAAGATCTTGAATCGAATAGCATAAAGAAAACTCCCAATACTAGAATAGTACGTTGATTATCAAAGCATATTGAATTTGGTCGTTCAACTAATTAATTTCAATGTTTTCTATACAGTACCTTTATGTTACAGATTTCTATCAGTGATTCTCTGCTGTCAACTTACCAGTATTTGAAAAGACTACACAAGCAATACCCATCATGGAAAAGAACATTAGAGCTGTTAGGAAGAACTTCATTTTAATTCATTGATTCCTGCATGAGGCTGCATTCATTAGTAGGGGGTTGATTTTTTTTATAATAAATACAAAAGACTACACGTGAGGCCAATTTGAGAAAACATCAGGTACCAGGCAGAAGCTGTCATTTTGTTTGCGAGTTAAATTAATTGACCGTAAAAAGCAAGACAATACCGTGACTAAACGTGCCGTGAATTTATACACAAGCTGCCGGAACAAATCTAATTGGGGTCGTTTCGTAATCAAGACATTTTGCTTATTCAGAACATGTACGGCCAAGTCTTTTAATATATCAAAGTTGCTTTTTGTTTTAAAACCAGACAATTTGACAAGGCTGGTGTTTATTTACCTTTCCACAAAGGCATTTTAGTACATATTGACTAAAGGAAAGCCCGAGAGTGAAATATTCAATTTTCTATTTGAAAATTAACGTATTATGTACTCAAAGCTTGGTTATCAAAGCCTAAAAAATGCGTGTTTTTCACCTTTTTTCGGGGAAAAAAAACATATAAAATGCTATCAAAAGCAGTAACATGTTTAATTAGATGTCATATTTTGCAACTCTAGCAAAAAATATTTGCAATTTCAGCGCTACAACCCATAATATTTGCCTTATCTTGTAGAGCACATCACAGGCTATCTATTAGATGTGAAATATTTTCGAAACTATTGTAACAACGTCCACCCCCACCCACCCCCCACCCCCCAACCCCCCATCTCCCCCTCCCCCTGTACCACGGTGGGGATATAAGTTTGCGTGTACGTCCGAAAGATAATGTGTAAGAATCAGAGGAAGTAAAATGAATGTGGTCTAGGAAAATGCATGACGTTTATTGTGCTCTCCTTGTTATAAACAAACGGATATAAACTAAACAAAGGACTGACACACTTCATTAACGTTGCTAAAAAGGCGTTGCACTTTTCACCTGCCAAACGATTGTTCTCTAAGTCATGAGAGAATAAAGTTGATCCCAGTCTCTCAGCGCAGTCAAACCACGGATATCTTGAAGTGAAAGAAGTTTTCCTTGGTTTTACGTACTGTTTTTTAGTGGTTTAATAACTTAATAACTAATGGCGACCTGGAACTCTGTTATCTCGAACCACTGCTATCTCGAACAATGGCTTCCCGTGGCCTAAGTTGACTTCCCTTACCTCGAAATTACCTTACTTATAGCGCACGATTTTTTGGCTAAATCAGAAACACTGTTATACACTATAAACGGTATGTATGAAATATTATCGGCTAATGTTGTGATAGAGTTGGGTCTGAAACGCTTGGTCTATAAAAGTGGCCTTATTGTTTTGTAACATCTGGGTAGTGAGATTTCTTTTAAAAACACAGGTAATAAGTATCTATAAACCAAAATGTTTAAGATGAAATGTGATCCTCCTGTATTCAAATGTCTGAGATAAGAAAAGCCGAAAGACTGACAGAAAGACAAAGAATATAATTAAATGACAACATCATGATGACTCCCATATATATTCCACTGAATTTTAATTCAATCCGCCTAACCAAGTAATTAAACTCTTACGTTTTTCCTTTTATATTACTTTTTTATGTTTTTCATACCAAAAAAATAAATTCAATCGTAATCGCTCTTATATTTGAGATGTACTACAAGCTTGGGGTTGCTGGCTTTCAAGGTGCATGGCTAAATTAAATATTTATCGATAAGTCAATCGAATTTTACTGGATATATATTAATGCTAAATTGTATATATTTTTCAGCGACAGCAACTTTTATTTACACATGACAAACTACACGCTAATGCAAGTTCCAGTTGCTTCAGGGTTTCCTGTCATATATATATATATATATATATATATATATATATATATATATATATATACAATTATGTACAATTATTACAATTATATATATATATATTATATATATATATATATATATATATATATATATATATATATATATATATATATATATATAAAAGCATACGAAGTAGTTAAGATTGTAAAAACATTTTATCTGCTACTCGGAGTTTCACGTGTTGCAAGCAACACGATCATCAGGCAACTGCCAAAAATTCAAAAAAATACAAAAATAGAAATTCAACGGGATACAGAACAATAGATCGTTTGTGTAACTAAATACGTATAAGCGCAAGGTTTAAGTGCGTATATTACAATATAAACATTCAGGTTATGGAGGTGTTGAGTAGAAATTTGTTCGCGTGTCTACATTTTGACATCAATTCGCTCCTCTTATTTAGCGAAGCCATATTGGGTTTGCAGATGATAAAAAATTTTTCCCATAAGCATAAACTGCACTTTTTGCTTACATTTGTATATGCGATGGTTTGTTTTACTTTTCTCCATGTGATGTTGTACTTGATGTTTTGATCTTTAAGGCTCCATATATATTTACTGAGTTCGGTTACGTGTCTATATCTATCGTGTTTGAATGAGCATATATGATTGTTATATCTAACTTTAAATGTAGTGTCACACAGTCCGATATATGTTTCTATTGTGTTTGATGTAGATACCACTGCTTGATATATGATACTTGTGTCCTCGCAATTGCCATTCATGGGACACGTGGATTTGTTGCGGCACTTGCAATTTGACTTTTGGATTTCAATTGGCTTTGACAAAAAGTTGCAAGTGCCGCAACAAATCCACGTGTCCCATGAATGGCAATTGCGAGGACACAAGTATCATATATCAAGCAGTGGTATCTACATCAAACACAATAGAAACATATATCGGACTGTGTGACACTACATTTAAAGTTAGATATAACAATCATATATGCTCATTCAAACACGATAGATATAGACACGTAACCGAACTCAGTAAATATATATGGAGCCTTAAAGATCAAAACATCAAGTACAACATCACATGGAGAAAAGTAAAACAAACCATCGCATATACAAATGTAAGCAAAAAGTGCAGTTTATGCTTATGGGAAAAATTTTTTATCATCTGCAAACCCAATATGGCTTCGCTAAATAAGAGGAGCGAATTGATGTCAAAATGTAGACACGCGAACAAATTTCTACTCAACACCTCCATAACCTGAATGTTTATATTGTAATATACGCACTTAAACCTTGCGCTTATACGTATTTAGTTACACAAACGATCTATTGTTCTGTATCCCGTTGAATTTCTATTTTTGTATTTTTTTGAATTTTTGGCAGTTGCCTGATGATCGTGTTGCTTGCAACACGTGAAACTCCGAGTAGCAGATAAAATGTTTTTACAATCTTAACTACTTCGTATGCTTTTATATATATATATATATATATATATATATATATATACACCCTTTTGCAAAAATATTGACACCTCAAAATATATATGAATATATATTCGTCCTTTGTGTTTATATCGCATACGTTACGATAGGCGACAAACAGTTCTCGAGGTGGGTACAATAGAGTTTGTAAAATGCTACTGTACCCACCTTAAAGACTATTTGCCGCCTGTCATCACGTATGCGATATAAACACAAGGGACGAATATATATTTATATATACTTTAAGTGTCAATATTTTTGCAAAAGGGTATATATATATATATATAAATATATTGCAAGCACAAGAAAAACGAATGAACCGTAAGCATGCAGTATAAGTATAACAACAAGTAAAGGGAATGATCGCTATATTTTCCTTTTATTTGGCTTTTTACTGATTTAGGTTACTTGAGTCGCCAAGTGTGCGTAAAAATACTCGATTCAATTTTTTTCTTTTAATCAATGGGGTATTGTTATTTATGTCAGAAATCTGATAGTAAACTCAATTTCCGTAACCGTATACTATTAGTTCGCAAGTTTCCCAGTGTTAAAAATTAATATACTCATTATTTTAAGCCTGATAAACTGAAAAGCTAAATTGGATACACCATTGGATATACTAAATTGGATATACCTATCTTTAAAAATCTACCGGTTGTAGTTTCATTTAGCTACCACCTGAATCAGAGAATCCCAAATTGTTAAAATTGTGTAAGGGTCTTTTGTTACTTGACTTCGTGTGATTGTTTGGTATTTGGATGTCGATGTTGCCCCCCAAAAAGCGATTGAATAATGCACTTTGCAGCAAATTCATAAACCACTCTATAATAAGTTTACCATTCATAGTTTAATTTAGCAACTCACTGACTAGAGACCAATTCTTTGCGTAAGAGTCTTTTGTTGACTGGATGTCTGGTATTGTGTGTCGGTGTTGTCCAAACTGACTGTTTTCCGAAACGCATTTGCACGGCGCAGATACGCCGGTTGATGTTCTTCTGACTCCCTCAACCAATCCCAGATTCTTTTCTTAGTTTCTTTGTATGATGGATCCCGGTAGTCCTCAGGTAATTTACATTTTATTTCCATTCGAATGTCTTTTTTCGTGCACATTATGGGCCCTTTGTTCGTCGAAGCTTTCTTATTTGCTGCTAGTCCTGTTGCTCGTGCTCCATCTATTTTATCCAGCCTTGCGTTGCTGTACATGGGAGGCAGTTTTGTAAGCGTCCTTGCTTGGGATACTTGTTTCTCTGGTTTATTTGCCAGTGGCCTGTTACTTGAAAACATCGTAAATTCACAAATCGATGGAAGTGTGGGCAAAGTAATTATCTCTCTGTTGGTGATGTTGTTAGGCTCCTTTAAATTTTCCTGATCTGGCAAAATAAACCGAACCGATAATTGCTTTGCGTTTAGGGAGCTTTCTCCCTTTTTCTCTTCACACAGGTCAAAATTACTAGATTCCAAATTCTCTTGCTCCTGTGTTGTTTTCTTAAGACGTTTACTATTCCGCATTATTTAATTATTCCCTGCCCGTTGTGGCAGCTTCAAAGACGCCATCTTTGTTTGATTAACGCAAAATTAAACTGTACTTTTTTACTTGGCGACAAAGCACGAGCAAACAAAAGAGTCGTTTCTAAGAAAACAGGATTAGTGGTGCCAACCCTTCTGCTGGTCAACAATGCTTACGTCCCATAGGAGTAAACCGTTTATTGAGACGCGAGAAAATTAATCAAACAACTCATTTACCACGCATGGACAACAATATGATCAGTCATAAAAGTCATTGAAAGTGAATTGATATTGACCAGTTTAGGAGTACTGTTTGTTTTTGCTTTGTGGAAGGTAATCTCGGGGATTAAGTGTGAGTGAGTTAATCAACAAAACTGTACATGAACGATCAAGAAACTGAGAACGAAGGACGACTGATCACGATCTCTATAAATTGCTGAACAGAACGTAGTTGTTATATGATGAAGGTACAAACAAGACCGTAATCGGAATCTTTAACTGTAAGTCTCATTGCCATCGCTCGTACCCAGGGGGGGGGGGGGGGGTACTCCCTATAATGGGCTATACGGGGATGCTCCGCCCGAAAGGGGTACCTTTTTGAGGCTAGAGGTATATGAAAGGGTCGGGATTTCACGAGTGAAAGGGTAGGGATTTCACGGAGAATAGGTAATGGCAGCGAAAACACGAGTTGAAGCATAAAAATGGTAGGGAAAACTGCCATTTAAGTATTATACAAAGGGCCTTTCAAGATATATCAAACAGACGCACGTAAAGGCTATATGAAAGGGGCACCATCTTCAATGAAAGGTATATGAAAGGGTACCATTTTCAATGAAAGGTATATGAAAGTTGTACCTTTTCTGTCAAAAACGGTATATGAAAGGGTAAGGGTTTGGACCTCGGGGCGGAACATCCCCCCCCCCCCCCCCCCGGGCGCTCGTATAGGTAACCGGTCATTTATCTCGTAATTTTATGACGTTTAGCCCCCAAATACAAAATCATTTAACACTCCTATAAATTGGACAATTAGCACCGCCCACGCACGTCAGTACCTTGAACAGTCGATCAATCGGTGTAGACCATTTCAAGGTACGTAATGCATCACAGGTAATGAGTCAGGTAATCGCGGCAACATGGCGTAACTGAAATAAAAGCGGCTTGTATGGAAATCAGAAAGCCAAAAACAGGGGCTGAAATCTGTATATTTTTGTAACTTTGTCCACCCAAAACCTAACATTTGAGATCGAAGAAGCAACAGAATAAATTTCTGAGACCGTCGAAACCATGTTGTATTTCAGTTATTTCCGAGTCACAGCCGAATCGCAGAGAATGTATGGGGAAAAACACGTTTGAGAATAAAATTTAAAGAAAAGCCTAGGGTCTCGAAATTTATTCTGTTGCTTCTTAATTTGAACTCTTAGATTTTGAATGGAGAAAGTTACCGGCAAAAAAATGTACATCAGCGAGGTTATAATTCAGTGTTGGCTATCCGTTTCTATAAACATTAAAAATGAATGACCATTACTTAATTCATATCGAGAATATATTGGAGACGTCTGCACACAGGCTCTAAAAATCGTTGGCTTTTTTTCTGCGTTGTGGCAATGAATCAGGAGAATTCTAAAATTAATCTGAAATCCAGCAGATATGGCCCGAAAAAGAAACGGTTGCCGCCAAAGAAGCTTCGAGGACAATTGCGAAATTTTGCGGACCCTGTTCAGACAACGGTTGCCATGCCACAATAACATGAATTTAATATCAGGGAAAACCAGAAATGCAGGAGACACGCGATCATATCCTTTCTCTTTGGTTGAAGATCCTAAAACAAGAATCGAGTCTCTCTCGAGAGACAAATTTGAGCTCTAATTTGTATGTCCCCAAGAGTTTGGACATTATCTGCCTCATACATGATGTTTTTATTTCGCCGCTGACCATAATGACTGCGTAATCATTCCACGGGTTTCAAAATGGACGGTGTTAACTCGCCTGTTGCAGCTTTGAGTTTTATGCCGGCTTTTGCGTCTAATCAGGAATCAGAGGCTGATAAAACTAGCTTTGAAACGGCTACTTCTTCGGTCAATTGTTTTGCTGAGGTTGTTGTGACTCAGAATTACTCGGACATTTCAAGGTAGGAGTTTTTATGAACATCATTAATAATTTTAATTTTAGCCACTAGTAGTTTTTTTCCTTCCATTTGTTTTCTCCATTTAGCTTAGTTTTGTGTTAATTTCAAATGCTCTCTAGAGGTGTAATAAAGAATAAGCCGTCCAGAAAGTGTTATAAAAATTGTTTTTCTTTGCTCAACTTTTATTTTTTAGCGTGCTTTTGCCGAAGTTACAAGTATGTATGAGCTACGTACAATGCATGTGTATGCTAACAATGGTCAAATTTGTACAGCTGAGACCATAATTGTTCAGTAATAAATCCTGTAATGAACTTATTCTTGTTCGATCCATACTGTGCTCGTTATTTTACAAATTTATGAACCGAGTCCAAAGTAAGCCAGTGCACTGAATAACAACTGCAGTACATTGTAATATATTCCAACCAGCTTGAACACTGTAACTCAAACTGTCTCAAACAGAAACTTATTGCTTTTGGATACTAGAAGTATGTGTCTTGCAGAACCTCACAAAGCTCAGGGGAGGATGCACTGCAAAATTTAGTGACGGGGAAGGGAAAGATGGAATTTCTGGTTTAATTTGAGAGGTCACTAATGGACATGTATATATACTTTGCAGCCCTGAAATGTAGTAGCATTGTAAAACACTGACTACAATTGTATATAAAAATTCTCAGCCTGATTAACAAAGATCCAGTTTTTTTTTATCTTCCTGTATTTTATATTACTACAGGATAAAAATTAATGGCATGCTTCATAAAGTGAATTAATATGTTTTTTTCCCTCAGGAGTGTCACATTGCCAGGTAATGGAGTGGCAACATTTGCTGTCAGTTCAAGCGGTGCTCTTACATGTCCAGGTAAAAAACATTTTTATATATAGCAATGCATGTTATGGAAATTAATTAATAATTATCATGGTATGTCAATCATAACAATTAACAACCTTTGGCCCTTTCTTGCTGGCAAGAAAATGCAAGAAAGGGCTGCAGTTTGTTTACGTATTTATATATTTATTTATTTGCATTTGTCAATACTCAGCATGCAAAGAAAGTCGGGTCCGATAGCCTGGCGCTAGTGGATTTTGTGGTCGGGCTAGTGGATTCTATCCTCCGCTTGCCCGACGGGCAAGTGAAGTTTTTTGGAGGGAAATTTTTGAGGAAATTCAAATTACAGAAGTACTGTAATAGTCCAGTCAATCTATGAGATTTTATAGGGGAAGATCAAACTAATTGCAACAAAATGTTTTTCACTGTTCTAGTGTTAAGAGTAGCTATATAAACAACATACTGAAAATTCCACAAAATTCGCTTGGTGGAACATGATAAAAATTGGGTTTGAAAATGTATTGGTTGTACCACAGGGTACCCACGCCGTACAAAAGCGATAATCAACTAGATATTAGCTATTTTAGGTTTTTGGCATACCTAATTGGTTTCGTTTCAGTAATGTTAGCACAAGAAAACAAGAAAACGTGATGTTTGTTTTAAATGTTTGTTGTTTTAGAGTCTAAAGGGTGTTTTGTGTACCACAGGTATCCCAAAACAGCAAAATCATGTTTTTATCGTTTTTGTAGGCTTGTAGTGTCTTTTTCATTTGAAAAAGTTAGAGAATAGTGTTTTGTGATCATTTTGAGTTGAAATAATCAAAGTTTCTTTAAAATCCTATTGATTTATGCCTGGAAACATAAAAAAGCGAATTTTCCAGGACCTCTCGGCCAAGCGAGGAACGCCTGATAGAAATTGTATCGCTTCGCAAGCTCTACGTTTGCTGTAAGTTCTTCGCTTCATTTTGCATGAAAAAGTTGGTTGTTATCCTCGTTTTACTTCTTCAAAGACGATTTTGTCTTAGTAGGTAAGTTAAAGACTATTTAAACTTTGTTTTTAAAGCTTTTTGAGTTTGTTTCAGCTCGTTTTCGATTATCGTCCTGACTTTATTTTTTTTATTTGCAAACGTTTATAGTTGTAACTACTATGCAATTGAAATGGAAAACTGTTGTATCTGTGGAGGAGGTGATTTAGAAGATGGAAGTTCTGAGTTTGCAGTACTTACCCAAAAGGGCTGTGATAAAATCAACGAGGTAGACAGTTCTATTGGTGCTCAACCTGGTCGTAAAGTCCATACGAAATGCCGCCTAGATCTCATCAGACCCCACAGCTATAAACAAGATGGAATGCCTAATGGCGCACTTATCCATCGGGTCATATGGCCGCATGGGGTGACATTTGATGCTGTTTGTGCAATGTACGTTCAGTACGTGCAAGGGCGGTATGGAAATGCCACGATCGTCTTCGATGGCTATCAAGGTCCATCAACCAAGGGGTGTACACACCAACGGCGAGCTCCTACCAGTGCGCCACCCGTGGTATTCGACTCCGGTATGCTCATTTCCCTGAAAAAGAAAGACTTCTTGTCCAACCAAGAAAACAAGCAGAGATTTATTAATCTCCTTGCAGAGAAGCTGAGGATTGCTGGTTGCACTGTTTTTCAAGCTCCTGGTGACGCCGACCTCCTCATTGTCCAGACCGCCGTACAAGTAGCACGGACTCATACCACTGTTCTTGTCGGTGACGATACTGACCTGCTTGTGCTACTGATTTACCATGGACAGATGGATGCGAGTGATCTTTTCTTTATCCCAGAGCCTAAGCAAAGATCGAAGAACCGCAGGGTGTGGAACATCAAGAAGACAAAGTCTGCATTGGGACTAGGCGTATGCACTCACATATTATTTGGGCATGCGCTTCTTGGTTCTGATACCACATCTCGGATCCATGGACTTGGGAAACCAGTAGCCCTGCGCAAGCTCAAGACCGATGAGCATTTTCGTAATCAAGCCAGTGTCTTTGACAAAACAGCTGCAACAACGGATGAGGTGATGGCGGCGGGCGAGAGAGCTTTTTGGTGTCTATGTATAACGGGAAAGCTACAGAATCCCTCGACTCTTTGCGATACTCCCGTTATTGTCTGAAGGTTGCTACAGGCAATACCTGTGTCCAGCCAGAAAGCCTTCCACCGACTTCTGCTGCTGCGCGCTTTCACAGCCTAAGAGTCTATCATCAGGTGCAGCAATGGAAAGGAACTGATCTACCGCCACAAGAATGGGGATGGGAGATGAAGGGTGGAAACCTATCCCCGACACGCACCAACCTGCCTGCTGCCCATGCATCACTGCTGGAGATCATTCGCTGCAACTGCAAAACCGACTGCAGTACGCAAAGATGTTCCTGCCGAAAAAATGGCTTGGACTACTCGGCTGCTTGTGGAGCATGCAAAGGTGTCAGCTGTGTCAACTCACCACAGCCAGAACTCACAGACAGTGAGGTGGACGGCAATAGAGTGTAGCGGGAGGCAACCAGCCAGTAGTAATCCTCATACCTATTACAAGTATTGTTTTAATAGTAGCTTGTTCAGCATTTTTTGTGTAGTTGGGAAAATTACAGACAGACAAGGAACAGGTCAAAGAAGTTATGATCATTTACCCTCGTGATGTAAAACGGTAATTGCTATCACCATGGCATTTGTTCCATAAAGTGAGGATTATTAGTAAGGGAAGAGGTCAAAACAACGGTACTTCATAAGTATCCAGTTTAGGGTCGATTTTTTAGCAAAATGCGATTTTTGACTCCAAATATCTCGGAACATAATCAACGTATTGAGAAGATAAGCCTATCAATGCCCTCTACACACGCAGAGCAACGTATTTATGTAATAAATTTAAGTACCCCTATTATGTGCTTCGAGAAAATGAACCTCTGAAAAGGGGTGGGGTTGTACAACCCGCCACCCACCACCTATTTCGACAAGACTGGATACCTATCCAGTACCGTTGTTTTGACCTCTTCCCTAAAAGGTTGCCTTATTTCTAGAGCTTACCATTCGATTCAAAGTCTTAAGAGTGCAGAACTTTGCGAATGAATAATCTCAAATTCAGTCAAACACTTTTCGTTCTACTAGAAAGGAAAGAAAAAAAGAAGAAAAACAACAGGAAAAAATGAATATATTTCTCTGGCTTGGGTACCCTGTGGTGGGAATTTCTAAGAAATGCCGTTTTAACGTTACATTTTCGTGGGTTTTCAACATATTGTTTGCAAAACACTTAAATAACAGTTTATACCCCCAAACAATCTGTATATTGCGGTAATTTTAATTAATATTGCATATTGTAATTTTTCCAGACTTGGGCACCCTGTGGTAAATTTATCAAAATCTTTAAGTCGGAATTTCTAGAAGTTCCACCAATGGAATTTTCTGGAATTTTTAGTATGTTACTAAGGTCACCTCAAACTGTCAATTGTGGGTAAAATAAATTCTGTTGCAATTAGTTCGATCTTGAACCACAGATTGACTGGACTATAAGAGATCAAATTTGTTTTAAATTTTCTGGTAAATTTGTCTGAACGGAAAGCCGTTTTCAAACCAGTCTGCTGGATTGAAATCTTCTGAAAACAAGTATCGCATTACATTCAATGTTTATAGACATCTGTAAAATTATTCCTTTGTAGTCCACACATATTACAATACAGGGGCAAAATATCTCCAAGTAAACACAATTATTGACAAATACTTTAGTGTCACATTGAGTCTCGATATTGTCAAACCTCAGTATAATCTTGCGCGTGACTATACCGTAACTGGTGGTCATATTCATATCAGAGGAAAATTACAGAACTGAAGTCGTTTTGAAACATGCCCAGAAACATGATACGATATACAGTTAATATATATATATCTATTGTGTATGAAATTCTTGCTCAGATTCAAGAAATATTTCAAAGAAAGCTAGTTGTCTAAATTACGTGTATGCTTCTTTGTAAAAGGAACGGAAGTGTTTTTGGTCGTGGACTTCATTGAGTCTCGATATTGTCAAACCTCAGTATAATCTTGCGCGTGACTATACCGTAACTGGTGGTCATATTCATATCAGAGGAAAATTACAGAACTGAAGTCTTTTTGAAACATGCCCAGAAACATGATACGATATACAGTTAATATATATATATCTATTGTGTATGAAATTCTTGCTCAGATTCAAGAAATATTTCAAAGAAAGCTAGTTGTCTAAATTACGTGTATGCTTCTTTGTAAAAGGAACGGAAGTGTTTTTGGTCGTGGACTTCATCGAAAGATTTATTCAGTTTTCAGAAGTTCACGCATTGTCATGTGCATTGTCTATCGGCAGTTCAGCACTGTATCGTTGTTTGTTGATTGCAATTTATCAACCCTGTCGTATTGTTTTAAAGTTCTCAAATCTATAAAATCAAAAGTTGCCCGAAAAGAAACAAAATATTTTGTACCTTTGTTTGGTTAACAGGAAGTTGAATTCCTTGAACTATAAATTTGCATAATTTTGTTTTCAAAGTTACTGACGTGTGACTCTGCAGGATTCGAAAACTGACAGACAAACTAATTTTCTTCAGATAACTAATGTAATACATCAAGTTAAGTCAGTTTTATGTGGATTTAAACATTATTATTGTGTAAAAAAAAAACAAAACCAAAGTAATTACTCTGACCAATCACAGCAGTCGTAAACAATCCAATGAACCAATCAGAGCTCGAAGCAATTACATGTCAGCGGCACCAAGCGTGGGAAAACGCGTGCGAGCAAGTCACGATTGGAAAGTGGCGTGAGATTTTTTTGCCAATCACAAAGCGTAGCAATGCAAAACCAAAGCAATTGTGTAATTACTTTTGACACTCAATTGAAAACTTTTGACACTTTTGACACTCAATTGAAAACTGCTCTAACTGCTAGTGAAAGTAACTTCCGGGCTACATGTAGTTCATCTTATTTACAGCTTGCCCTTTGGGCAAGCTGTAATAATAGATTCACAGTGTTAGGATTTCTATTGATTTACAGTATATTCACACTGTACATGCTTGCTTACCTAGTTCCTTTCCCCCAGGTGGGGATAGGGCCAGAAATGAGACAACTCTACTTTGCTCTATCCCTGGCCACAACTGCCACTGTGGCCCAGGATGCAAATCCCATCTTGGTACCTTCTTTCTCCACCGTCCTCCATGTCTCCTTTGGCCTTCCATGTCTTCTCTTCCCTTCTGGTGCCAGTACATTTACATGTATTCACACTGTACATACTATAAATTTGATTGCCTTGCAGTATATTCAGGTGCAGTGCTGTCCAGTCCAGTAGCAGTGGTTACAGTTCCTGAGAGCCAGCTATTTGCTGTCCAACAGCCTCAACAGGTTGATTCCATTCAACATGAGGCAGATACATGTATACCTGCTGACGAAGAAATGACAGGCAGTGCAACAAATGTCACCGATGCACATGAGCTGACAATAAATGTTGATATCTCCTCTTCTGAAGCTGGTTTAACAGAAGGTGGAGTAGTTGCTGAAGGGATACCAAGTGCTACCTCTGCTGATCCAAAGGCAAGTAGAACAGCTGTAGTTTACATGTGGCAAAGTACTGCAGGATGCATAACAGGGAATTATTTAATTATGAGAACATTACTGAAGTAAATTGCATGTTGAAATAAACAAAAGCAGGATTAGGATAGACATTACTCATCATCTTCAGTACAGTGTAGCAGAATTTTCAGCAGCCTTGTTGATTCTTTTGATTTAAATTGCAGAGCTCTAAATTTTATTTCTTATCCTTATTGCAGAAACGAAAAGGTGGTTGGCCGAAAGGGAAAAAGCGAAAGAAAGAATTTGGAGATTTGAATAAACCAAAAGCCCCAATTACTGGGTTAGTTTTCAGTTTTTGTATACTGTCGCTTGTTATTGTTGAATAAATCAAAAGTTCCATGTACATATTTTGTATTACAAGATACATGGTAATGAATGTAGTTTTATCAGCCTGTAACTTTGTTGCTTTTGACGTGATTATGGATTTATTTTTCACAGCATAATTTGAGACCATTTTTAACCGTACAAATGGAAACATGTGGATCGACAAGATTCTAAATTTGCAATCATTGCTCAGTGGAACCAAATTAAAACATACAGTGTATTTACCCAACTTAAATTACATTAATTTCTCCCTTTAATACAGGTATGTGAGATTTATAAACAGTCGCCGTGCTGAAGTCAAGCAACAGCATCCACATTTGACTTTTCCAGAAATAACAAAGATTCTTGGATTAGAGTGGAGTAATCTTCTAATGGAAGAGAAACAGGTGTGAAAAACATTCATATAATATAATAAGACAAACAAACTGTAGTTAAGCGCTTTAAAGCCTCATCTACTGTTATTAAAAACAATTGCAGGTGTAGGGTTCGATAGGTACTCAGCATAATGTTTATCTCCTTCTTCGAGCAGCTGCTGGAGCAGAACTCAACATTTGAAAGATGTACATGTACCTTTGGAAATCACTCGTCTATATTCTAAACGCATTGCTCATTTTTTTTTTAAACACATATGTTTTTTTGTAATCTTTATTAAGCCTTATGGAAATATTGTTTGTTGGAAGTTTAATGAGGCACAAAGCAGTAAAAAGCATGAAAACAAAGCAGTTTTTTTGGGATACCCTAATACCTTAAGTCTCACTTTTTGTTTTCATAAATGTATTGGGGAAATTTAGAAATACTTAGACGAAGCAGAAGAAGACAAGAAGCGCTATGCTGAGGAGCTGAAAATCTACCAACAATCAGAGCAATACCAGGCATTTGTGAAACGACAAAGTGCTAAGAAAATCAAGAACATTGTTGGTAAGGCACACCATTCCCACCAATTTAATTTGTAATATATTTATCTTTGCTGTTATTGAAGCGTGTGGCGTGTGACAACTGTTTTAAATGTCGCTGATACATGTAGATATGAATAACATGACATCTGCATGCATGAATATCTGCTGTTTGAGATATATAACTTCACGATTCTATACCATTGTGAATCGATCTAACATAACTGAGGATGTATATGACATCCAATGGGGACGTAACCACCCTCATTGTTATAATTTAGATGACGTCAACCCGGGAATCATATATTATACAACTACTTGTTTTCACCTCCAAGTAATATTTTTTATGAATCAGTTGACTATCCACAGTTTATTTTTAGTATTTATCAATTGAAATTAATTACCCTCAAGCTGTAAACTGCGCATTGTAAATTGGCGTAGACAGCTGTATGTCCTCAACCAATGAGGGAAAAAATTGTTTTTCACAGGAGTGGACACTGCAGAGGAAGTGTCTTCCAGCTTACTATTAAACGACCAAGTGGTAAGAATATTATTGATTTGTTTTCTATTTGGGCTTTGTAACCGGTAACATTACGAGTCTAGAATAATACAGTCGCATGTGGTGTTTTTTGTGCTTGGTAAAATCAAAGGACAGCTCCAGAAAAGGTCATCCAGCTTCAACTCTCAGCTGCTCAACAGCCTACATGTAAGTTGGGCCAGTAGTTAACTGACAGTTGGTGGTGTCCACTGTTGGAAAACTGACAGCAGGCATGTTTATATTGTTACTGACAGTATTTCGATAAGAGCGTTACTCATCTGTTGGCTTACTGTTGGCCAACAAGCAGATAACCGTTGATTTAATGTTGGTCAATTGACTATTGGTGATGGTTAAAAAACATGGATCTTCCCTATTAACTAACCTCAACGATTGCATCAGAAAGACGAAAATAGTGATACTTAATTGAACGTTAGTTATTAACTTGTTTTATTGTTTTCCTTTTAGGAAGATTACGGTAATGAACTGTACTGCAGGGTGTGTAACCAGTTCTTTAGCTCGATGCACAACAAGAAGGAACACCTCTTCGGTAAACAGCATCTTAGTCAGCTGACTGGAGAATTTGAACGTGAAGCGGAACAAAATGCCGGCGGCAATGAGAAAATAGTTCAGGACACTTGTGATATACCTGTTGCCGCTGATACAGTGCACGTGGGACACGGTGGACATACCCTTGTACCAACTGAAACTGAACCAATGCTTTCCATCTCACAATTCACCGAGAAGTTCTTGGAACAGAACTTGAGTAAGTAAATGTGTTTGTGGATGTTCCTTGATTGGGTTAAAACAATGGAATTGAAAAGGTTTGTTGATAAACATTTCGTCAGCTGGAATCGACATAAACACGTCATATTATTTATTGCTTCGTAAAGTAGGGAAACAAATGACAGCTGAAGAATAATCCACTTTGGCTGAATACAACTGACACTGAAGACGCATTTGTATAGCATTTGTCTCAATGTGAATTAAAATATTCACAGCTATTTACAACTCTCAGACTGATCTGTGCATTGCTTAATTTGAACAGGGTTTTAACATGTCAGAAAATGGATAGGGAAAATACAATTTAATTTTATTCAGTCAGATCTGATACAGTGAAAATTGATATTTTGAAGGGAAGTTGGGGAATGTGGAAATTTTAATCGTTGATTCGTTTTAATAGTATTCGACGCTGGTGGGGTGATTCATGTAATTTCAATTGATACAGTACATGCCATGTCACATGAAAAAAAACAAATTGTATTCAGTATTCAGTTTCAATAAAAATAATTAATTCAGTACAAAAAAAAGTTTCTTGTAAAGCACTTTACAACGTTTTGATTTTTGTTTGCGTTCATTTATTTTTTAACAGACCGCGAGCTTGAACTGAGGGAACTTAGAAAAATGGTTCTTTCATCACAGGAGGAGAACATTTCACTTAACAAAGAAATGGAAGAATTGAAGGTATCTGTAACTTTCACTTTGTTAATAGTTGTTTGCTTGTTTGGGTTGATATGATTTTTTGTTAGTTAGGCGTTTTTATTGACTCTTCCAGTCACGAAAAAAGAAGGGATGCCATTTTCCCTTTGTCACAATGTCTAGTTTCTAATGCAGGCAAACTAAGAGATCCCGCAACGAGTAACTATAAGCATATTTAGTGTGCCCTCAAAAAATGACAACCCCATTTGGATTTATTTTATACATACTGAGATTTTCTGATAGAATTTCGCGCGTGAAAACCGTGTTCGGGAATTTTCGCAGCCAATCAGAATGGCGAAACGACTTTCTCACACGTGAGAAAAGCGTTTCGTCCAATCACAAAGCACATGTCAAAACATATCAATATTTTCAAAGGCGCTTGTACTGTCGCTGGCGCTAGCGTTTTCATTCACAAAAATATTTGCTTGAACTTTTAATTCTTTATACAAAACTCAAGAGATGACTGAAAGTTCCGGATTTATGTCCTTGGACAAGAATACATTCAAGAGTAGGAAAACAAAACACTCGAGCGAAAACGCGAAGAGATGTTAATCTACTAACCGTATTCTTAAAAGCGAAAAGCGAAACAACAACAACAAGAAATGCAACCAGAAGAACTCAACAAGTACGTATGCGAATTTATTTTAAGTGTTAAAAGAAAAGACGGCGAAGACTACGAGCCTTCAAGCCTTCGAGGATTGATTTCGAGTTTCAACCGGCATTTGAAAGAAAGTAAATACCCTGCGAGCATTATTGAAGACAAAGCGTCTGAAAAAGCAAGAAAATGTCTGGAAGCTCGAAACAAACAAATGAAAAAAGAAGGCAAGGGAAACAAACCAAATGCAGCGAAGCTTTAAGCGACGAGGAGGTGAACATTCTTTATGATTTCCGATCGATTCTGTACAATTTTTACATTGTAATTATTGTATTCTCACTACTTTATTGTTTGAGACTCTGCCGGTCAAAGTAATTTATTCCAGAGCTGTGTATTTTCGAGACAAAAATAAATAAAACATACCTTGGCATAAAATCTCAGTATGTATAAAATAAACAAATTACAGCATGGACAGTGCTTTGTACGGCTTTTACGCACTCGTTGGTTTGTATCAGAAATCTCACTCGTTCGCTGCGCTCACTCGTTCGATTTCTGATACATCACCAACTCGTGCGTAAACGCCGTACGCGCGCACTGCCCATGAAGTAATCTATATGTACTTCATGGTTAACGTTATGCATGAAGCACCCGCTAAACTGCAGGGCAGATAATTACTTCCGATTATTGTTTAGTTTGCCTGTTTGCCTATTTTTCTATTCATACGTTTTGTTATTTTTTTGTTTAGTTGTTTATTCGTACATGTTCTTTTTCTTGTGGTTCA
>JAJGOT010000012.1:2105000-2272500 GCA_022457155.1 Cladopsammia gracilis | reverse complement strand
CTCGCCCGACAGGGCTTAACTTCGGTGATCAGACGAGAACCGGCGCATGTCAACCAGTGACAGTGTTTCTAAAGTTTACGATGAGTGAGTGACTTTTCTCCAGTAATCGCAATAAGTCGTATTCACGACTTAAAAAGGGAGAAAAGAAAACACAGAGCCGGATTTACAACTCGTGCGCTGAGCCACGAGTAAAAAGCCGAATGAGTCAGGTTAAAATTTCCTATCAGCGCTATCTTGAGACCGTCCGTATGAACTATATTATCAGAGTGTAAAGTGATAGAAACTAACTAGTGGTAAGTTTCGCCAAGCTTGCCGTAACCTTGATTTTGGTCCTCCCATCGTCGTAGCGATCGGATCTCTGTATGCAGCTTCGTCAATGAGTGTGACGCTCCATAGGTTCTCAATGGGGTTAAGATCAGGTGAATTTGCTGGCCATTAATCTTTTTCAAAAAAAATTTGAGAGGTTTTTTCTTGCATCACAACTGGGTTGCTTTCGCTGTATAAGCTGGTGCGTCATCTTGTACGAAGGTCGCACTGCTTTTGTTCGTGAAAAGCTTTCGTTTTACCGGCTCTTCTGTTGTAGATCGTCGGCTGAAAAGAGGCCTCACTTCCTGCTCAAGGATTTATGTGATATAATACTCTGCCATTACAGTTTGGCCTTGCGGGATAAAATGTACTAGTCAGGCCGAGGCCTGTCATGCCACCCCAAATCATCCATTTGGCGCTTCCTTTAACTTGGTACCATGGCGGAACCTGGCTCTCCTGTGATCCCCATACGATATCGATTTTAGGGTTGGTGAAACGGAAAAGGTATTAAGGGCACTAATCGCTAGAGAGAAAGTTTTCCCATTCATCTGCTGTAACTTTAGATATTTGCGAGCGAATGCCAAGCGAGCTTTTCGCTCAGTTTGCTGCTCAAAAGTGGTAGCTATTTTCGTCTCAAGGGTTTCCATCCTTTGTTCCCCACACCGTTACTGCAGATCCAGGCAGATCTTTGTTCTTCAGTTGTTTGCTGATTTTTCTGGCGGAACTGCCTCTTTTATACTTTGCTTTTTCTATAATTTTCTTAGCGGTTCTGTCTAGGACTGTTGGTCGACCACTTCTTGGCTTGTCGGAAAAATCTTGACAACTTATCTGGACCACTTCGCTACCCAACTCGTGCTTTTTTGCAATATTTTAGCCGTTTCTCGCACAGATACTCCAGATGATCGAAAAATTGCCTCCTGCGCTCTTAAATATACTGCTTTTTGGGATTTTTTAGGGCTCATACTTGCAAATGATATTAAAACAATGGAAGTTAGTACGTTGCTACTGAAAACATACAAAAAATGGCGGGAAAGTCCAGAAGCACGCACGACATAGATTTGTACCTTTTGGCGAGAAAATATTTATTTCAACGACATTTTTTTATTCGACTTGGAGAATAGTTCCTGAAAATCAATAAACAATAAGATTTGTTAAGACAAAATCTGGATTATGTATAGACTTTTTAAAATGTCCATGAACTTTTGAAACACCCTGTACTCGATCCGGCTAAACTTTCGTTTCAAGTGGCCTAAAGAGGCTATATCACCTATTTTTTGTATCACTTTGAAAAGGGAAAAACATATTTGTATCGATTGATATATCTAAAAATAATGCTCTTTCTTTATTAATCATTATTATACTGGTGCAATGAAACTATCACTAAGTGTATTTGGCTGCAGATGGTCAGGATGGTAATGGATTGCAACTCGAAAAAAATGGTCTTTTTATTTTCAAGTTATTCCCTTGTGTCTTGGAAAAAATTGCTTAAATATGATTACGGTTTATTCTATTTTCGAGGAATCATTTGATGTTTTCATCTCAGTCCTCTAAGAACAGTTCATGTTTAAGCAAAGGTTAAGCGAATATTTAGTAGAGTTTTGAACAAAGACAGCGATGATCCCCTTGACCTTGCCCCTTGATGTCGTAGCAGCTGTTTGTTATTAGAATGTCTACAACAAAGTATGGATGGAAGTTCAAGCATGCTTTTAATACTGCAAGTATGAAAACTAGCATGTGTCCCTGCGAATTACCCCCTCAGCGTAAGTATTCTACAGCCGAGACATAAAGGCACCTAAGAAGCTTTTAGTTTTGGAATAAAACACTTCTCAAATCGAAACTTACAGTTTCGCAGCACGAAGACTAAAATTTCAATGAACATTTACCGAGTTCGTTTTTCTAACTCCGTAAAGTTTTCAAAGTTTAGTAACTTAATTCGGCATTTCTGGCCTCACTACATTAACTTTCTTATAGTTTGTTTATTGCCATAAATTATCGACTTTACAAAACAAAGTTTTATTGTTGGTTTATAGTAGCATTTCTTACCCCACTCTGCTATATATGTTTTACCAGATGATGATTTCAACTTCACGGGTGTTATCATTTCAATTGGTCAGTCTCCGTAATATTGATCGAACCGTTTTGCCCTATAAACCATAAGTGTTGCCGTGGGTTCCATTTTACATGGTCCTTCATCAAGGTACTTGATCATATATCGTTCAAAAATCTGGAACGTTATTCCAGCGGAATCACGGGTTTAATTAAGTACAGGTCTTAAGTAGTCGTCTTATATTTAATTTAAGTGACAATATAGTAACACAGCAGCCGACTAATTGGGGACACTGTTCTAAGGTTTTACAGTGCACGATGAGTATTAAACGCACTTTTTCTCCCAAGAATATCCGGACTCCAAGGTCAAGATCAAACAAAAAAATCGAATTTTTTATTTTGCAAGATCTACAAAACATAATACGTCACATTAAAATGTTGCTCCCTGATAGCGTTTGTTTGAATGGTCATAGTTCAGCTCCTCTTCCACAAATTCATACGTCAAACTGTTGCATATCAATCAAGGTTTACCTCTGATCCAGTGAAAGGAACACCAGCAAAAAGGCCTAGTGCAGGTGCAAGATCTTCTTCAGTCTTAGTGTTCACACTTGGAAAGAAATATACATTTTGACTTAATGCCAGTATTTTTTGTGTGAAACGAATTGTTTGAGTGGTAATGTGGAGTTGCGCTTTAGGTGCATCCTGCGGAGTAGGATAATAACACGCGCAGTAGCGTGTTGTGTGCCTACCTTCATGACCGCACACTGTATGCACCTTAACAATACTCTGTTAATTGGCTAAGCCTCTTGAGGGCTGTGTTTCTTAAAATGTTCCCACACGAATACGTGCTGTGAATACTTCATTTACTTTACATAAATTAACGAATTGAGGGTACAAACGTCAATTATACAGTGCCGATTTTCCGCAACAGCGAAAAGTATTGTTTAGTTCTGCCCAATGGTTATAGCTTTTATACTCAATGTCTTCTGACAACAACTCAGAGAGGCTTTGTTAGTTTGTCGAATATACTGTAAACTGTCCGTTCAAGTGAATCTTGTGGTCACCTGCATGCTGGTTCAAATATAAGGTAGAATCCGATCGTGTGCGATTTTGAGTTGAAATCACTGACACTAGTCAGGTGTACACATCATTGGCTATTAAAATATCTACTGATCCGGCGAGAGATCAGACTAACCCACCCATCAATAGACGAAAAAAATAACGGTGAACCACAATACCACAATCACGAAAGGAAGTGGTAAATGTGTGATTTCACAGTGCAATAACAGAGCAGAGAAAAGAGGTAAGATTAAGTATAATCTCGATGTGAAGGAGTTGTCACAATGCCGATCAACAATTGAGGCACGTCCAAATTCATGCTAACTCACAGGTGGAATTGAATACCCACGCACTCAGCTTTTAGCTTTGGAAGGCCTAAGGGTAATATATTCTCCAGGTGGTTGCATGTGTTTTGAATGCATTTATCAAATGCAACCCAAACACAGGGTTGTAAATCGGTAATGGGCCTTTTTTACTTAATGCCGTTTTGTTGAGCATTTGAAAGGTCAAAGCAGATGATCATTGCGATCGCGTACCTTTCGAATGCAAAGATAACTAGTAGTTGATCAAAGTGCAATTCCTTGAGAACTCGACACATGTTTGGTACATGTTTGAGAACTAGCTCACAGTAATTGATAGTTGTGATAGATTTACTTTACTTACGCGTTTACTTTCTTTACATCAACAGATTTGTTTACTGGTGCAGCTATTTTTACCAAGTTGACAAACTGACCGTTGTTGGCAAACTGTGCCCTTACTCTTAGTGATAGTAATCTAGTTGCTTTGTTGCTTGAGCTGCCGATGCGATGTTATACAATTGGCTTTAATTATCGACTGTTAATCTTCTTGTTTTCTCTAAACGATAGTGAATTGTTAAACGAACCCCGTCTGCTGATCTTAAACATCCTCTGATACGGCACCTAAGCTATAGAAGCATCCTATTTTCGAGAAAGGTACGTTGTATTTTGCATGAGTTATTATTCCATTTTTCAAACTGTCCATAGCTGTCCATCAACGTATTAGGGTTCGTTTGATTTTCATTAGAATCAGCAAAATGATTACAACATCTAAAATATGAGTCACCGAAAGTTAAGAAAGATATCCTGAACTTTTTTCGTTTGACGGCAAGAGCGAGGTATCTGATACTGTAAGTCATTATTCCGAAATGCGGCCAATCGAATGCACCCCATGAAAAGTTGTTTGTTAGTTTGTGGGGGTGAAAAGAAAGTGTGAATCTTAGGAAGGGTCAAGGAAGTTCTGCTGTGTCCTATTAGTTCAGTATTGTTCAAAATTTACTGTTCTTCTTTTGAGTCATCTCTCCCATTCACCTACTAAGCAATACCTGATCAAGAAATTTCAAGATAACATTCTTCCCAGAGTAAAGTTTAAATTTTTGGAAAACCCGTCGAAACTAAGCAAAACAGAAATTTTAGATGACCAGTGGAAAATTGTCCAATTGTTTGTGGTAAGTCGTGTTTCTGCATCACCACCATGATGCATGCAATACTAAAATATGGCGCCTATGTTCACTAAGAAATATTCTCTTCACGTCGCCGGCAACTCAGTAGCCGAACCAGCGGTTGAATTTTATGTGACAAGTCGTGTTTCTGTGTCACCATCAACGCTCAGAAACGTCCGGGTAAGTTTCACTTGACATCTTACTAATCATGACTAATGGCCCAACATTGAAGCCAAAAATGTTTATTTTGACATCGCCATCAACAAGCAAGCGGCCGACAAATGACAAATGGCTCAAATTTTAACAAAAACTCTGCATCTATACGACCTCCACAGTTCAAAACATAAATCGTTTGATTACTCATATGTTTGAAAACTTGTCGGACACGCTAACTGTCTAGTCTGAGCACACACGGTACAATTTATCAAAGAAACCTAAGTTTAGTATTTGTTATAATGGTTTTACATTTTCTTCGCGTGTTTCTTGGATAATACATGTATAATAACGATTGTTAACATGATCGAGCAGCGTAGCATGATTTTTGTTTTTGATTAGATCTCATCGAAGCTCGATATTAAACGCTTGCGTATGTGAAATCGAACCTCCCGTATGCAACATCTAAAGTACCAGAAAAGTCGGTCATCTATAGGGGAGGTAGTCGCTAACAAAATGTCTCACAGGGAGTTTCGATTGTATGTCTGATTAGTGTTGTCAGATAATTGCAGTTAAATGAAAAACTGTCAGAGTACTAGAAGAGTTATGTAGCTTATAATATAGGCCATAAAATAAAATTGATTAATGATGTAGTGCTTCCGCTTTTAAGCCTAATCGATTATTAATGGGTGAGAACGCTAAGAAAGTGGTCTTCTTTGGGGAGGCGTTAAAATAAGGTGTGGCGAATAATAAATTCAACATATTCCGAGACGGAAATGGAAGACCGAGACCGACACTGTAAGATGGCTTGGCGAAAAAATAGAGACTCCGATAACCGACGCAGAGAACTGCTCAGAAAACGAGACTGTGAAATCGGTGAAATTTGACTAATTTGACTAACTATTCGAGATACGGTGACTGTGATCAGTCTCGTTCTGCAAAATAATAATTGGTGATAATAATAATAACAATAAAATGCAATTCCACCCACTCCTTGGATATGAGGAAGAAACGGCAGTATCATGTGCAAGATGTCGCCGGAAAGGGTTGGTCGCTCAGAGACATTTAATGGTACATGCAAAGGCTTTCCGTGTCATTCCCTCACGTGTTCATTCACGTGCGTTACGTGTTCATTCACGTGCATTACGTTTTGGTTCATTCACGAGCGTCATGAGTTTTTGATTGAATATCGATCCCACAGGACGAAAACGTCATATGTCGGCTTCTTTTCACTGCGAGTTTATCTTGAGTATCCATAGAGAATGCATTATGATATTACCCTTGAGAGAGCTTGAGGGAGCTGTGTGCAATATTGTTTGAATATGGAAAGACAGACAACTGCATTGATTTATTATGAGAGACATCCTTGAATAAGGAACTTGCTCGCACTAGTTTAGTTCTCTTCGAATTATTTTTAGTGTTGCTTGATATTTGTTTTATCTTTAAAAAAATATGTTGTTAATACCGGCATTTATTTAGTTAATTACTTAGTAATACTCGCTTTATACTTGTTTACTCTTTTACGTGATTTCGTGCTTGAATTACTACAATTCGTCTGTGTGATAATTCCTTATTGGCCCAAAATTTACACGTTTTGCTTGACAAGGCATTACCACACCCATTCATACACGTGAACAAAAATAGAGAGAATAACGTTTTATGACGATACCGCTTTATACTAAACACCGTTTTTGGCCGAATATATGTAGTAGGATGGACTTCCTCAGCAGGGGGCAGCAAACACGTATCATTTCCTGTATCAAAACGCAGATTCTATTTTTATATAAGGAACAAAAAGACGGAATTCAACAAACAAATATTATAACAAACCGCAAACACGTTTGCTTTTGGCCCTATCAATATCATTTTAACCCTCATAAAGAGTGATCAACAACTAATTTCCCAATGCGGTATTGGTGTAGTCATAATTAGAGCAGTAATGAGAATACGAGTTTTATCATTTAGAGAATGTTGCCTTGCGTCACTTCATTTTGAAACTATTATTAGTTTGACAGCCGGTAAAAAAATCCATCTTTTGAGGTTGGGACCGAAATATTTATTGTCAATAATAATTTTCTTAGAAACTTAATAATTGTAAGACTGATGGCTTTACTAGGTTGTAGAACTACTGACTTGAACATTGTGTCCAATTCTGTGGCCTGTACTAATATGCGTGTGAAAAAGCCCTTTGTTTGCCGTGAATTTCGTTGTTTGCGTTTGATATAAATACCTCTAGTTTGTTGTGATGAAAAGCGTGAAACGGAACATCAAGTTAAGGACAGCTAATATACGCATGGTAAACAATAGGTGATTATTGGGTCATTAGCTTTGTCAGCCACCCCACCAGTCATTGTTATATACGTTACTACAAAGGTCCTATTAAGACAAGCGACCTCATTTTCTTCACTGCTAACACAGAGTCGCACAGAGTCGCACACGTACTTCAAAGGTACTTCAAAGCTTGGCATTTGCTTTATATTGGCTCGGTCATTAGATTTTACGGTTCTCGTTACCCTGGTAAGCCAAGGAATTTTATTTTGCTAGCGTACGAGTCGCTAACTTTGGTTTTAATGAATAGGTACCGGACAAACATTTGTTCACGCTCCCTTAGTGATATTTTCTATGCAAGTTTACGTAAATTGTGGCGCCAGAATGTCGATGTATTGACGTTTCTTGACAAAATTCCTTCAGAATTGAGTGTTTTCCACAGTCTGTGTGACCCCTATTGTTACGACAAGTAAGCTACCGCAAAATCTACCATAAGATACGTTTTTGATACCAGAAGTTTGTTGCGCCATAGAATAGCCTATAATTGGCAGATTAAGCATGAAATATTTATTGTTTCTTAACTGCAGATAATGTGGAAGTGTAATCGTCTGGCAGAAATCTGGCTGTTCATCCTTGCTTTTCAACTGTTGCAGGCGTCGAGTACGTCTACTTACAAAAACAGCTGCCGTTATAAAAGATATAAGGAGGTGATCTCAGTGCAAGGTGGCTACAACTGTATGCAGACGAGGGTCAAGTTGGGCATATGTGTTGGTACATGCTACTCACACGCTATACCCATTGCCAGCGAAGGTGACAACGAGCCAAGATTTCAAACGAAATGCCTATGCTGTGCTCCAAAAAAATTTGTAGAAAGAACCGTTCGATTTGGCGATGGATGTCAAAAGTCCATTAAAGTTTCACAAATTCGCTCTTGTGAATGCAAGAACTGCTCTCGGCGTGATCTTTAAAAATTAAGCGTCAAGTTGTGTCGCTTACTCACATTATCTCAAGCTTGAGTGAGGATGATGTATACATGTAAAATGGAGCAATTTTAACTTGAGGACCAATCGTCTACAAACCGTTTTAACTCATGGTTGATTATAAAAAAATGCTGTATTTAAAAGGTGAAAACGGAAGTCAGATGAACAGTTTTATTGCTACGATTATAGTTAATTTTTAGGGCAGACTAGTGAAATAAGACAATTTATTGACTTTTCAAGTGCTGCATGTGTAGCCATTTACCAGTGTAAGCTAGAACTCACCCTACAATCCCCTGTGAACCAAGAAACGGGATTATAATATATATTTAACTGTTCACAGAATATCACTGATTGGAATCCAGATGTTCAGTATATATATAGAATGGGATCACCTGGGGCAAGTTTAATACAAGGAACTATTGTTTGTGCATTTTGCAGTTGAGTGGTTCCTGTGTGTCGACAAGAATCAAGAGCATGCTAATTGAGAAAGCTTATATTATTACATACATATGTCCGAGAAACGAGATTTTAGTCTATGAATTGAGTACAATGTTTACTTATTATTGCATTTCTTGCCAAATTCTGAAGGTTCCGCAAGCGAGGACCAGATCATTGTAACTCTCTCAAAAAAGAATTATTGGTACATATATAGAATTGTTTGTACAAATGAGGTTTGTAATGGCGACAGTGTTTCTACTTTGGTTCGGGTGAATAGATTGATTCACTGATCCCTTGCCCTTAATGTCAATAGTAACATTTTGTTTCTTATTATTAAACATCCGAAGAAAATAAAGACTATAAAGAAACCATTATGTATGATCTCTCTCCGTCTCTCTCTCTCTCTCTCTATATATATATAATTTATACATAAATATGTTATTTGTTCGAGTTCCATTTGCTTCTGAATGCAATTTCGGTTTACCTTTGATGTAATGAGTGTTTTGTTGTTAAAGGTCCTTAGCCTCAGGGAGAATAATGTAAATCAACCGTTTCATATCTCTTTATTATTACCTCTCGAGAACAAAAAAAATTGTTAACATCGTTTGTCGAAAAAGAAAAACAAATTACATATGTACGGTCGCAGGTAACAAAGCACCGGTGGGCATTGCAGTCCTCACATACAATACACTCGGTATACACGGGGTGTGTTAGACAGAGTCGGCCTTGAAAGGTTCAATGTCCTAACCGTTTCAGTCAAACCATGTGAAGCACTGGGTCATATTTTTTTAAAATACCTAAGGTCCGTCGAGAAAAGCATCCGATAAGGGAAAAGTATACAAGGTGAGATGTACCGACTGCTCCTGAACTTGTGCTGGGCTAGGCAAGTGTTGGTGTAGTCAAAACGCAGGAGGTAGCTTTAAACACCAAGGTCCACTATAAAAGGGGTGGTACGTCCTTTATCTCACAGCTTTTGGGTGTGAAATGCTAATTTAGGCCTCATTCAGTCATGAAACGTGGTTTGCACTACAGTGTCCTAATAATGAGGTAGCTTTAAACACCAAGGTCCACTATAAAAGGGGTGGTACGTCCTTTATCTCACAGCTTTTGGGTGTGAAATGCTAATTTAGGCCTCATTCAGTCATGAAACGTGGTTCGTACTAGAGTGCCCTAATATATAAATAAAATTCGCTTCTAAAATCTCATCAACCATGAAATTATTTTAGCAAAATAAAATATAAAACAGAAGTTTATGTGAAGTTTACATAAACTTCTGTTATAACTTTGTGTAATGATTTTTCCGAACTTTGTCAGTAATGGTCTCAGTAATGAAGTTTGTCATGTCATTTGTTAGTTGTTAAAGCTTTAGTTGTTGATTGGCAACTGAACATGAGAATGGGCGGGCCAGCTCTCAGTTTCTCGAAAGTCCCGAAAACTTTTCGGACCCGAAAAGCTGTGTTACGTGCAGAATGTTTACCAATAAAAATTCGGTTTTTGTTGATTTTGAAAGCTAAGAAATAAAATTTTACGTTTACTACACAATTTTAGCTGATTTGTGGGCTAAAAACTTCAACGCCTTTCGTTAGAAACTACATTTAAAAAATAGCTTTCGGGCCCGAAAAGTCTTCGAGCCAGGCCTGTTTTATACCGGAACTTCCAGTTTTGAATCTGACCAAAATTAAACTAACTTTAAAAGTTAGAAGTTTCGTTCTATTGTGAATTGGATGTCTGAAATACTGGCCGTTAAAGGGACACTGTCCCGGTTGAAATATCGTATTTTCATGATTATGGCCACTTATTGCTTTAAGCTTATTTAATTATATTGAAATTGGAAGAAATTATCGCCAAAAGTGATAGAAGCAAAGAAATTAGTTATGTTTGTAACACTATTTCTCTTAATGTTATTTTCTCAAATTGCCCTTTTGTTTTAGCAGTTTAGTTATTGTTGAGTAAATTGTGGGGACTCTCCACCTCTTGCATAATATTTTGTTATTTTCGGAGAAGACTGCTATTTTTGTTATTATCATAATTTTTTTGCATTATTTTTATAAATATATATATATATATATTTTTATTTCAGAGCCCATTATGAGAAATCATTTTCAGAAAATTGTGCCCCGTCTTTTATAATAATAATGACCGTTTATTAAAACTCAATTACAGCTGTAGGTTGAATTAACGAGTTAAAAATACAGTATTAAAAATAATAAAAAAATTAACACAAATAAATGAATATTACACATTTCAAAAACACGACACAATGTCTAAGTTTGGAAAACATGTTTCGGATACTTCACGAATTTCTTATTAACTTTACATAATTATACAGTTACTAATTTTGTAAACATCCTGAACTGATGATGGATACTGAAGTTATCCCCCCCCCCCCCCCCCCCTTAAGGTTTTTCTCCGATATTTTCGAGACCATTTATGATTAGCACATGCCGTTTTCAGTAGCTGTTTATTTATCCTAAAGACACATTTGGTAAAGTTTGACGACAACCGGTTGCTATGGTAACGAGATATGACGTCATAAGTAACATGTGGTCAGTGAAAAAAACATATAAAATGCTACCAAAAGCATCAAAATGTTTAATTGTGTGTTATTTTGCAACTCTAGCAAACAATATTTTGCAATTTCCACATTTTCCGGAGAAATATATGTGAATTTTTAGTAAAATCCAAGATGGCGGCCGTCTTTGCTGCCATTTTGGATGACGTCACGGAACCCATCAGCTTTACAACCCATAATATTTACCTTATCTTGTAGAGCATATCGCGGGCTATCTATTAGATGTAAAATATTTCCGAAATATTGCAACATCGCTAAAACTCAAGTAGGGAAATACAAAACTGAATGCAAGGCTGGCACGACGGCAAAGGGCAGATTTATTAATGGCCAATATTTCGACTAATTGTACTAGTCTTCCTCAGGGCCAGGGCTATACTGAAAGAAAATATTGTAACCGTCTCCTCGAATTTGAAAATTACATGGTTATAAATGATTGGCTAATACATGACATGTCGACAGCGCACTGGTAAACATAAGATAAAAATAATATATGACTGATATAATACAAAACTGAGTTCAGCGTTCGTTCCTTCGGTTTATGCCTTCTAGTGAAAAAGTGTTTCCTCTAGGAATTAAAAAAAGGCCTCGCGTGCTTTTCGACGGGAAGCATTGATGGTAGGCTGCAGTTCAAGCGGGATGAGTCTGATGTCCACGGAAGAGTGGCCTGGTAAGTTGAAAAGTGTAGGGACCGCTGCTGTGGAGTTGGCGTGATGTGGGTTGTTTGTCCTTTGTCTGTGTTCTGTTAAGCGTTCACGAATCGTGCGTTTGGTTTCCCCTATATACCGTTTTTTACATTTTTTACATTCTATCATTTATGTGAGGTTACCAGAATTACAGGTTAAATGTTGTTTTATTTGTCTAATTTCCCCGGTGTTGCTAAAAGTATACGACGTTCTATCGTTGTGAATGTAAGGGCAGGTGAAACTAGACTGAAAGGAATGGCTTTTTTTAGTATGTAAGGGATGACAGGATGAAAAACGTAGATGTTGGTGTTTGTCTGTAGGTTTAGTGGTTAGGTCCCTAACAAACGTGTTACTTCTGTGAGTAAAATGAGCATATTTAGGGGTGGGGGTTGGGGGGCAAAAAGTGCCCGCGCTAACTTTCAACATTCATAACTTCTTTAATATGTATTCAAACGCCATCAAACTTTTTGACTTTTCCTAAAATTTATCTGGAAACAATTTCGTATGACAATTTATTGATCACGTGACTTGATGTTTCCAAGGCAACAAGATTTTGATAGCCATGTTTTTTTGAATTTGCATATTTGTACTTTTGAATGGAGAAAAACAATCTGTTATTGGTATAACTTTTACATTTTTACGTCATTTGGCGTTTATATATTAGTTTATATATTAGTTATTTTTTTTTGTGCCCCCCCCCCGGGGGGGGGGAGGCACAAAAAAAAGCCCAGGCTGAATAGGGTTAAGATATTGCTTTTGATCACATCAACTGAAATCTAGTGAAACAACAAAATGTAACCTTCAAGGAATGTAGTTTTACGGCACCTGAATGATATTTGGTGAAAATAATTTTTCAATTTGTCAGGAAAGGTCTGGTATCATCAGAAAGTATCAACTGAAAGTAATAAGAATCTTTAAATTTATGTTGGAAAATATTTAACCCAATTTTATTCGAAAACACCCACATAGAATTTTTCAAACTTTGCAGTCTTGAAGACCTACATCTCGACTATCAAAGGCATACATTCGTTTTAAAAGTTAGGTATAGATGTTGAGAAAATTACTAATGTGCAAAAACCATGACGTCATCAGATCGTTGTTATAGTAACACCAATGTCAATCAAATCTACTTTTTTGGAAAGTTCATTTCATCTCTAGTATATGAGTGAAACAGCTTGCCTGACCGAGCTCAGACAATGAAGTATCAGCCATTCAAAGTAGGAATATTGTGTCACCATAAAAACCCAGTTGAGCCACCTTAATTATATCATATTTAACAACTCTAGCAAAATATTATATATCTTAAATTTTCCGACTTTTTGATAAATTTGAATTTTGCGTAAAATTTAAGATGGTGGTCATGTTGTCTGCCATTTTGTAGGGCGTCAAACATAACCCATTATATTTACCTTATCTTGTAGAGCACATCACAGGCTTTGTGTAAGATGAGGAAAGTAAAAAAAAAAATGAATATCATGTGATGACGTTCTCGTAAGAATTGAATTGCATTAAACTGGCGCGTTTTATTCATTTTGACTGAATATTTTTAATGTCGCATTAAATGTCAGTTTTGCCTACTTCTATTTTAAAGAGACAGTCGCAAAACGTACTTTATTTGAAAGAGCAGATAACACACGTAATCTGCGAAAAGAAGAACTACGAACTTAACCCTACCAACATGGTATCAATGCATGCTTTGAACTTATTTTGTCCATTGTATACTGTGCTGCAATGTTACATTGATCTTCCTTCGCAGCACGTTTTAATACAAGTTGTATGAACCGCGGAGAAACAAGTTACAGGTCACCTTTTCTCCTTTAGTGATGCGGTGAGCGATCAAAAGCAATTGAAATTTCCTTTTACCCTGATTTTGTCCTTATTAAACTTTCATTTACAAAGCAAAAGCTAATTGAAATTTAAAGTGACTAAAGGTAACTGAAGTTATTTCTTATTACATAATTATTAATATTTTTTCTACTTCTGCATATGGTCACGTACAGCTTATTTTTTGGCAACAAACTCATTCAATTACTGTGGAAAGAACTAAGTTTTCTAAGAGAAGTCAGTTAACCTCCAAAATTTTGCATTTCTCATATGGACATCTCATTATCTAACTGTGCCAAAAGTATTAAAATAATCTATCCGATAGACGATTTCCGCGCGAACTTCCTAAAGAGAGTGGTCCAATGTCTTGAATTTGTCTTCCTGTCTGCTTTAGAATGTAATGATTTTTAAAATTCCCTGAGCTCAAGGTTACTCCTTATTTGGCAACTGCAAACAAATTAGCTTAGCTTGCTATTATAAATTACGCCGGTGTGAAACACAACTTGGCCAAAAGAGTTTTGTGCGGTAAAATTAAAGTGATGGTCATATTACATCTTCGGCGCCGTTAGATCGGATTTTTATAATGTACAGGTAATAAAGTTGATTTCACAAGACTTTCGATTCGGATTCGCTATGTTTGTGTTGTGGTGCAATTTTGTCCTTGGTGCAAATTTTATTTTCCTTTGTTTTTGGGTATCGTAATGTATGGTAATGTGTGATAATGAGTTTTAAACAAAGGAAAAAAAAATTTGCACCAAGGATAAAATTGCACCACAACACATACATCATATTTTTCTGCCAACTCAGACACCTGCGAATAACATATGCAACAGCCAACCTGGTCATTTTTTCACTTTATCTTCTCTATCCACAGTTCATATATGATACATTCGCTAAAATTGTTTAAAAAAGAAACGTCCAAGTTGTTTTAATCCATAGAATGAATTCAACTAAAGATTACACTCCAGCAAAACAAGTTACGTCAGCCCATCATCGTTCTTGTTTTCCAGCTGGTAAAACGATGAATGCTTAAATCAACATTTTCATTAAGTTGATTCACCGCAGGAAGTATTTAATACACAGACTTGGTAATAACGTCAGCTTATTTAGTAAACTAGTATAAATGATTTAAAAATTTTCTTCAGCTGTCAACTTGCATTATTTACAACTTTAACAGGAAGTTGAATCCACGCTAGTTGAACTTCTAATCACTTAAATATATTTTTTTATTATTTAACAAATTTTATTTATTTTTTCATCAAGTTACATTCACAATTACAAACTTCCCCGGATTTTCTTCGAACTACCACAAACCAATTTTAACACACCTTTGCCAAGGTGGCATCGATATTAATTGCTAGTTCAATTACGATAGAAGCCTAAACGTTCAGGCCTTTTGAACAACCGGGGCCAACATACTAATTGTTATTTTTACAGCCAGTGTAAAGCATCGTAGTTACTAAAAAGCAACGCAACACAATAAATATCCTATTATCTGACCGCAGCTAACAACTGCATCCAGCAGCAACAAGAAATCCATATATATGCACATTCAAGTACATCGGTTTTCGTACTTGCTGTTAAATACAATATAACATAACATAGTGGTTTATTCCGGCAAAATGTTGGAAAAGAAAAACAAAAAACATCATGCAAAGGAAACAGGAGGTCAACCCTATAAAGGCCCGTTTACACGTGCGATTTTTCCTGCAATTTTTGTTGCACTTGTCGATACAAATTTTGTCGCGCGCAAGTTGCATCTTCAAATCGCATGTGTAAACGGGCGGCGATTTCAGTGCGATTTGGGCGCGATTTTTCGCGCGATGTCGCAGAGGTTTCGAACATGTTCGAAACCTGATTCAACTTGGCGGCGATTTTTGGAAATTCGCAGCAAATATCGCACCCGAGTCGCACTGTGCGCCACCCGTTTACACATGCGACAAAATTGCATTGGAGAGCGCGACAAAAATCGCATAAAAAATCGCATGGCATTGTGTAAACGGGCCTTAACGATGAACTTACCTCAGTAAAATAAATATAGAAGAAAACAATTTTTATGTGTGTGTATTAAAAAAGGCCAGGATGACAATAAAAACCGTACGATATCGCTATTTACATATTTACATTTCAAGAAAGGATTTCAATCTTGCTGCAAAAAAAGACTAAAAGTTTCCGCTTCCACCACCTGCTGAGGTAGGTTATCCAACTTGTGAACAATGCGGACAAAAAAAAATAATATTTGTATGAATTAAACTTTGCGCTTTTCTTCAATAATTTAAAAGAATGGTTGGCGCGAGTGCGGTTCTTTTTAGTTAGTTCAAAGAAGTCACTGAAGTTCAAACTATTTAGGCCAAATAAATAGAACCATGCATGTCGCTTTCATATCCCCAAGAGAGTATCAAGGGCAAGTAAATATCTTCTTTTGTCGTCATAAGAAAAAAAGGAACAAATAGTAATGATTGATTGGCCCAGAAATACCATTTTTCTTCCAATAATTTCGGTCTCTAATTTGAGGGATAATTTTGTCGGCACTTTTGGCATGGATCATGGAGTTTAAAGCAATTGATTGGCCCAAGACTGATTATATGCCTTTTCAGAACATATATAAATAAAGTGTTTTGGTCGAATAAGAACCACAAGGGTCTGAAGAAGTCTTAAGAAGTATAAAATACCTTTGTTTCTAAAAACAAGAGGGAATCGGTAAGTGTTTGACTGAGTATATTGCGTTTGACACCCCAAGAAAACCTATTTATATAGAGAGCTTATAAAAATATTACAGAAGCTCAGACAAAAAATCGTATATCGCGTTCAAAGAAGAGGGAGAGGAGCATTTGCTTCATAGTTGGAATTTGTAAGCAAACATACTGTCTATTTTATGTTCAAGCCTTTCACTTTCATGAGCAGAAAACAGAATTTCAAGAAACATCCTTAATTTGTGCGTCAAAAACAATCATTTGAGTTTAAACCACGCAGGTAGCAAAGAAAATGAACAAGAAGCTGATCTGCGTTGTGCTCCTGATGGTGCTTGTCATAGCCGCCGAGTCTCAGCGATTTCAAAATAGGAATCGCGTCGGTAAAAGGCATTTTAAGGTACATGAAAAGTTTGCGTTGTTTTAAGTGTATAAGCTGAAGCCTTCTTTGGTTTTGTTTTTCAGTGTTTTTTTTTATATTGTATAGGTGTATTTTTATTTATTTATTTATTTATTTATTTATTTTTTTGTCTATATCTTTTTCTATTTTAACTGCACTTTAAAGCCAGCCCTTTTTTTCAAACTGCCCGACTAGACCTTTTATCTATATTTGGCATAATATACGACTATTCCATATACTCACTTTCTTTCAATAAGGCTCACAGTCCAACCTAGATAAGGTCTCGCCAAACGAATATTTCTTTAATTAAACGAAATAAGGATCCATTAAATTTCCTTCATGCGGAGGTGTGTTGATAACGCGGCCTGGTCTTTGCCGTCGTGTTGTTCCACCTAAAACTTAATGCTCTTCCAAAAATATGCCCACCGAATCACAGACTCAAAAAGCCTTCCGAAAATAATCCCCTGGGTTTATACTGAGGACAAACATTCAAATACAAATGGTTAGTAAGCTAGCAGGCTGTTGAACATATTTGTAACTTTAGGTTTTTTAAGAGATGACGGCAGTACATTTACCGTGAAAAGAAAGTATGTTATGTTAATGGAATGTTTACTTTTTTTTTTAAATATCGTTTAGCTTCAGAAAGTTTAACTGTGCTCTTCAATTAAAAGCCGAACCATGTCTTTCAATAATAAGCTTCCCCTAAAATAAGCCCACCAAAACGTTCATTGAACGAATACAAGCACAGGGCATATATTTGTAATTTGGAATGATTTGACAGTGTGGTAAAATGGCTTTCTGTTAATCATCGCACATATAATAATGCGTCTTTCAATTTTTTTTAATGGCATGTTTACTTGTTGTTGTTTTTTAAATATCGTTTAGGTTCAGAAAGTTTTAACTGTGCTCTTCAATTAAAAGCCGAACCATGTCTTTCAATAATAAGCTCCCCCTAATAAGCCCACAAAAACGTTCATTGAACGAATACAAGCACAGGGCATATATTTGGAATTTGGAATTATTTGACAGTGTGGTAAATGGCTTTCTGTTAATCATCGCACATATAATAATGTGTCTTTCAATTTCGTGTGTTCGCAGGCTACAATCAATAAAAGAGAGTACTGTGCCAGAGCCACACAGATCTGCAGTCCTCAATATGACGACTTGTCGAGCGATGACCCCAACTTCCCGGACGTTTAGCTGAAGAAACAAACAGGAACAAATAATCAACTCAGAGCCTGAGAAACGTCCCTTTTGGCAGCGACAGCACTTTTGTGTAACTCCTTTGACAGATAGTTTAAATGTCTAATATATAGTCTCCGTCATTAAACAATAAAAAATGGAATGACAAGCTTGCCATGTGTGTGGGTCTTCTTTCATTTTTATCTCGTGAATACGCGAAGCGTTGAACGAGATATAGTATACGGGAACATATATTAACATTTCCGCTCGTTTCATCATCTGTAAACTTTTTTAATTCCCCAGTGTATTACGTGTAAAAAGATGATTGCTGTAGTCATCCAGTTGTCTAGACAGTCTTGTTTCACACAATGCATATTTATGTAACGCAAACGTGTTTTGGATCTGTTTTACTCTTAAATTCTTTGACTCCAAACTCAGTATGGAAAATTAAAACTGATCTGTGGACTTAACTTTACCTTATTTTTTTTCGTATTCACGAAGTAGCTTTTAGAGCATTCGATTAGAAATAATGAATATTAGGAAAGAGTAACGTGTCCAATACTCACGAAATTTTAATTTTTACATCAATTGTAGTAGTATAGCAAAATTATGTTACCTGCCTTCATTTACGAGAACTCAGTTTGATTCATTCTGGAAACTTCCCTACCTGTTGCAGCCTTTGTTGCTTTAAAAACGAGTGAAATGGGTATTAACCTTTTTTCGTGAAATTTCCAGTATTGCTCGTTCAGGAACTTACAAATTGCTCTTCATTGCACAACTATTTAGTACACAGTTTTAAATTCCATAAATAACTAAAACTAATTGAAAAACTTCTACATTACACTAATGTCAAGAATCCATTGATTACTTGTTTTTACTAGCTATCGTTTGTTTATAACTCCGTTGAAACACATCATGTTAAAAAATATATTCTTCTTTTAATAAAGAAGAACGAAGAAGTCAGACAATCTATGTATACGAATCCGTTTTAAATCAGTTGATCACTCTACTTTCATATTTACTTTTTATAATAATATATTTTTATTTCAGATCCCATTATGAGAAATCAATTTCATAAAGATATACCCTTTCGTCAGTTTATAATTATAATGACCGTTTGTTAAAACTCAGTTACATCTTTAGGCCTGTCTACTTGTCCCATCTCCATATAATATTTTGGGGGTAGATTGTTACTTAAACTATGTCTTTTTTAACTGTCTTCTTAAATTATTTTCTGCAGATCGGGTGGTCTAAGAACATTTTCATCAACTCTTTGACCACCATACAGACCAAGTGGTCCGTTATGATGTTCAGACGCTAAAAAACACATTTTAACTTCTCGAAATGCCTTTAAAAAAATAACTGTAGATATAACAAGTTTTCGGTGTTCCATAACTCAAAGGAATTTACAGTAGGTGAAATGTTCGGTGACCAGATGGTCGATTAAATTTGGTGTCCAAAATCTAGATATATCTATATCTATATATAATATAATATTTAGAAAAATTTCTATCCCTGCGATCGCAATCGCAACGATCGCAACGATCGCAACGATCGCAACGATCGCAACGATCGCAACGGTTGGTTTCCATATGATTGCAAGGGTCGCAAGAATCGCAGCGATCGTCGATCGTTGCGATCGCTGCGATTGTATGGAAACCAGGCTTAAGAGCAACTCGGAAATGGGCTGTTGAATATTGCATCGCATTGACGAATTTTATTTGTAGGTGACATCGAGCCGTCTGTCAATCCATTTTTTACATCTTAGCGATAATTTTGAAACCCCCGATCAGAACGAATTCGTTGTATGGAAAGACGGAAGTCGTTTTTTTTTTTTCTCGCATATATACGCCCTACGGGTATGTATCTACGCTTTCGACTCTTTCGGCGCTTCGCGCTTCATAGCGAGCAAGCAGCGAAAATAAAGGACTGTTTTGCAGTCAAGTGCCAAACTTGAGTCAAAATTCATTAAAAACAAGAAAGAAATGCAATATCTGTCTCTCAGTGTGCCTCCCAGATCGTGATAGATAACTGAAACGGTTTGTAACTGTTCACCATTACCAGTGGGTTAATTGTCCACGGACTTGTGTTTTACTGTGTGTGGAAATAATTATGTTGACTTCAAAGAATCTCCAACTTAGTTACTAAATCGGTTCTTTTTTTTGTTTGTCTTTATTCCATTAGTTAACAATTTCCAAAATGAAATAAGAATGTTTGATTTTTCCACCTTTGAAACCCATTATATTAAGCTGTCTCTTGCAGTACAAGGGTCGAAACTTGAGAATACTGACAACTGTGAAATATAGATTTCTAAAAGCTTTCATAGTTCCCAACACTGAAAGTCCTTGACCTAATATCGCACTGATATGAAATGACGACTATAAAGTAGGGGCGTAAACATCATTTGTCAAGAACAATCTAGAAACATAATTGGCCGTTTTAAGGACACTGCAGGCAGGCAATATAACTGGGTGATTTATTTTAAGAGATTAAAATGACCTGCCATGTTAGGATAATTGAGATGTATGTGTGATAAAAGCTTTAAATTAATCATTATAATTATGAGTTTGTCTGCGATGAGAATCGAGCATAAATTTTCACGGTTTCTTTTGCCCTGATAAAATGCATATGCTAGCTCAGGCTGTTAGCAAAACGTCGGATCTTAGAGAGATGAAGTGCAGGAGATGCTTCGCTTTCTATTAGACGCGCTCCTAGATGATTTTTGAGATGTTTATATATGCAGGCCGTGGATCATCTGAAACATAGTGTTTTACATGTCCCTGAGCATGCATACATGCATGAAAAATTTTAATTGCTCATGGATGATTTATGCGACGTGTCGGTATTATATCCGACTTGTCTGTCTGCAAAGAATCAAATTAAATCAGCAAAATAAACCGATGAAATGAGTAAAAGAAACTCAAAATGCACTGATACATTTAATATTCTTATCAGTTATATTATTTACTAAACAATCCAGTGTAATCTATCACAACTTAAGGGCAATTGCAAGACAATAAAAACTCGAGGGGAAACTTCTCACACACCAGGGGTGATCATTGGTTTATCATCTGAATAAAAACTTTATCTGCGTATAAACAGTTTGGATGAATTCTAGATAATTCTGTAGCTGATGCTTTAGCTTATAATTAAGATAATTTCAATCTATTCCGTTTCAACTGGTGATGAGTTACTGAGGTATTCCCGGCAATCAACGGTATACACTGCATGCATATACTGCATGCATTGCCCACGCCAAAAGAAGCCACTTTAATGTGGTAAAATCATCACAATATTCCATAGCTGAGAGATAAAGGGTCGGCAAAATAAAATTCTTACTATTTTGACAATAACGAAGATCGTATACCTATTTTCATACACTAACAACACCAACTACAACAAATATACTAACTACATCAACTACACCAATTACTCCAACTACACTGACTACAGCAACTAAATTAACTACACCAACTACACTACCTGCACCAACTAAACTTACTACACCAACTACAGTAACTACACTAACTACATATTCAACAACTTAACACTAAATACCCCAACTACCCCAAGAACACCAACTAGAGTAACTACAGCAACTACAGTAACTACACGAACTACACAAACTACAGTAACTACACGAACTACACAAACTACAGTAACTACAGTAACTACACTGCACAAACTACCCCAACTACAGCAACTAAGTAACTACACTAACTACACCAACAGCAGTAACTACCCAACTACACCGACTACAGCAACTACACTGACTACACTGACTACATCAGCTACACTGACTACACCAACTACACTGACTACACCAACTACACTGACTACACCAACTACACTGACTACATCAACTACACTGACTACACCAACTACAATAACTACACCAACTATATATACTGACTACACTGACTACACCGACTACACCGACTACACCGACTACACTGACTACTGACTACACCAACTACACTGTCTACACTGACTACACTGACTAGACTACTACATTGACTACACCAACTACATTGACTACACTGACTACACCAACTACACCAACTACACTGACTACATCAACTACACCAACTACACTGACTACGCCAACTACACTGACTACACCAACTACACCAACTACACTGAATACATCAACTACACCAACTACACTGACTACACCAACTACACCAACTACACTGACTACACCAACTGCACTAACACTACCAACTACTACAACTACACTAACTACGGTAAGTACTTCTCAGAGCAATACAAGCAGTGTTCTATGTTCGTGACGGTAGTCATGAACCTATTTCGGGTTTTCTGAAATCACTCCAGCATGATTTGATGTTTTAGTGAAATTTGTTTACATGGACATTTTAGTGGAAGGAAACTTTAGGAATTCTGATTCATTTTACTACCAACAATATGTTTTAAACTAAATTAAAATAGATAATTGAAAGTGTCTCAAAGTGTAACTGGTGGCCATTTCTACGTAAAGAAATTTATTGACAGGAAACATAATTGCCAGAAATTTTTAGATACGAATTAGTAAATGTCAACACATTATTACAACTGCATATGACAATATTTCGAAACCATTTGATGCCGTGAATCTTCAGAGTCATCCATATATAATATTTATTTCATACTGATCGATATAAAAAGGGTCAGAGTCCTCGTTGCATGCCAGCCCGTTTACAGAAAACTGTATGCAGTTTATATAATCATCCGTTCTTGATTAGCATTGGTGAAGGTTAAAGTGGTCATTGCCTGTCATGTAGATCATCCTAAAATCTTTACCAGATTTTTATTGTCTGCGTAAATGATTAGAAAAAGCTCAGAAATACATTCCATGAAATATGAGGTTAGTGAATTTTGCCATGGTTCTGTTTCAACAAATAAAATTTGTGTATATGCATTAAGATTAGTGCAATACACATTGAAGTTTCAAATCCGGATAACTCGGCAAAGGAACTGTACGTTGCTGCAACATTCCACTCCGGAAATTGACTAACGTTAAATATATGTTTTTAAGGAGCGTAGCTGTTGCTAGTCTCAGCCATGGACAATATAATATTTGGATATAGCTTTTCAAAAAGGCAAATGACTTCTCATTATGTGGTATTTGCCTCTACGATAAGGTATGCATACCTCTTTGTATATTTGTTTCAGCCATGGCTATTCGGTGCTGATGCGTGATTCACTTAACGCTATCACAGAAACTCACTCTTCTCTTATAATCTTTTGGATCAGGAGATTTGGATGGTACCGAATATGATCGCTCTCTGTTAGGAGTTTGCTCGTTTTTCTGCAACAATGCAGGATTATGAGCCTGTATTTGTGGCTCGCTATGGTTTCTTCTCACCCATCGAACTTGACTTTGTCTGTCTTCCTGTATGCGTTTCAGATTGTGATAGATAACTGCAAATGACTTTTCCATGTCTCTTTGATATCTCGATTTGTTTTTTACTTGTTGTCCATTACCAGTTGCTGACTTGCCCATGGTTTTGTTTTAATTTAACTCAATGCACCAATGGTAATATTTGCTTCAAGGAATTCGGAACACTTGCTTTTGAATGTCGATAACACAAATCAAGCGTCCTTTTTTCTCGAACTCTAACCCCTGTATTCAGACGCAATCAGTTTGAACTGAAAAGGGCGTCTCTTTTGACTCATTTAGGCTGAATACGTTTCATATCGTGGTATTAAAAAACATCGTATAAAGCTGTCAATATGTTAATATAGGTTATAAGTAGGCATTTTTGTGGAGGCTAGAGTCAGATGGCATATTTAATGACCACTTAACACAAAGAAGTAATTTCTTCTTATAATCTTTTGGATCAGGAGATTTGGATGGTACCAAATATGATCGCTCTCTGTTAGGAGTTTGCCCGTTTTTCTGCAACAATGCAGGATTATGAGCCTGTATTTGTGGCTCGCTATGGTTTCTTCTCACCCATCGAACTTGACTTTGTCTGTCTTCCTGTATGCGTTTCAGATTGTGATAGATAACTGCAAATGACTTTTCCATGTCTCTTTGATATCTCGATTTGTTTTTTACTTGTTGTCCATTACCAGTTGCTGACTTGCCCATGGTTTTGTTTTAATTTAACTCAATGCACCAATGGTAATATTTGCTTCAAGGAATTCGGAACACTTGCTTTTGAATGTCGATAACACAAATCAAGCGTCCTTTTTTCTCGAACTCTAACCCCTGTATTCAGACGCAATCAGTTTGAACTGAAAAGGGCGTCTCTTTTGACTCATTTAGGCTGAATACATTTCATATCGTGGTATTAAAAACATCGTATAAAGCTGTCAATATGTTAATATAGGTTATAAGTAGGCATTTTTGTGGAGGCTAGAGTCAGATGGCATATTTAATGACCACTTAACACAAAGAAGTAATTTCTTCTTATAATCTTTTGGATCAGGAGATTTGGATGGTACCAAATATGATCGCTCTCTGTTAGGAGTTTGCCCGTTTTTCTGCAACAATGCAGGATTATGAGCCTGTATTTGTGGCTCGCTATGGTTTCTTCTCACCCATCGAACTTGACTTTGTCTGTCTTCCTGTATGCGTTTCAGATTGTGATAGATAACTGCAAATGACTTTTCCATGTCTCTTTGATATCTCGATTTGTTTTTTACTTGTTGTCCATTACCAGTTGCTGACTTGCCCATGGTTTTGTTTTAATTTAACTCAATGCACCAATGGTAATATTTGCTTCAAGGAATTCGGAACACTTGCTTTTGAATGTCGATAACACAAATCAAGCGTCCTTTTTTCTCGAACTCTAACCCCTGTATTCAGACGCAATCAGTTTGAACTGAAAAGGGCGTCTCTTTTGACTCATTTAGGCTGAATACGTTTCATATCGAGGTATTAAAAAACATCGTATAAAGCTGTCAATATGTTAATATAGGTTATAAGTAGGCATTTTTGTGGAGGCTAGAGTCAGATGGCATATTTAATGACCACTTAACACAAAGAAGTAATTTGTCTTACTAATGCTTGTAAGTGTTTGATTGTGACAAGTAATTGATCAAGGTCCGGAAAGTTTAACGTCTGAGGTTCCACTAATGGCGGCGTTTCTAGAGAATTTAAATTCGCATGGATGTGTAAGAGAGCGAGAGAGAGAGACATGTTAACTTTTAGACGTACAAAGTGGGAGTGGTAGATGCCACCCACCAATAAGAGTTTGCCATGCCATTAATTACAAACCCACATTTAAACGCGTTACATCTGCGTGACCGTAACCTTACGTTAACAGACCATATTCGTGTTCTCGGTATGGAATTGGAACTAGTTTGAAGACGAGACTCATGCGAGGCAATATTTTCACATGCAAATATTTTTTAATGATATTCCCTTGTATGAGCAAGCTAATTCCAGTTGAATACCGAAAATACGAATATGATCTATTGCCATTGTACAATGAAAAGAATTTTCACGATCGCTTAGGCAGCAGCGAGGCGTTTAACAAGCAGACATGGCAAACTTGTTGTACAAAACCGCACAAACATGTTCCGATGTAGACAAAAGAGAAAGTCTTGATCATAAACCAGCTGTCAACAAATAATACGGCAATGAAACTACCCGTGCCCTTAAAATGGTTCAATGCACTTAAACTTAACAGAGATAGTGCATTACATGGTAAACTTTAACAAACGTATTTCTTGTGATCACATCAACTGAAATCTAGTGAAGCAACAAGATGAAACCTTCAAGGAATGTAGTTTTACGGCACATGCATAATACTGTATATGGTGAAAATATTCTTTCAATTTGTCAGGAAAGGATTGGCATCATCAGAAAGTATTAACTGAAAGTAATAAGAATCTTTAAATTTTTGTTGGAAAATATTTAACCCAATTTTATTCGAAAACGCCCACATAGAATTTTTCAAACCTTGCAGTCTTTAAGTCCTACATCTCGACTATAAAAGGCATACATTCCTTTTAAAAGTTAGGTCTAGATGTTTAGAAAATTACTCCTGAATGTGCAAAAACAATGACGTCATCAAATCGTTGTTATAGTAACACCAATGTCAATCAAATCTACTTTTTTTGGAAAATTTATTTCATCTCTAGTGTATGTTTGAAGCAACTTGCCTGACAGAGGGAATTTTGTGTCGCCATAAAAACCCAGTTGGGCCACCTTAATTATATCATATTTTACAACTCTTTCAAAATACAGTTTGTGTATTATATATCTTCAATTTTCCGAAATTTCGAGTAAAATTCAAGATGGTGGCCATATTGTCTGCCATTTTGTATGGCGTCAAAATTTACCTTATCTTGTAGAGCACATCACAGGCTTTGTGAAACATGAAGAAAGTAAAAAAAAAATGAATATCATGTGATGACGTTCTCGTAAGAATTGAATTGCATTAAACTGTGGCACTTTTTGTTTATTTTGGTAATATCTTACTGTATGTTTTTATTGTCGCATTAAATGTCTCTGACAGTCGCAAAACATACTTTATTTGAAAGAGCAGATAATACGTAATCTGCGAAAAATAGAACTGAGAACTTAACCACTACAAACATGGTATTTTAACCCTATTCAGCCTGGGCTTTTTTTGAGTTTCTGAGCCTGGGGGGGGGGGGGGGGGGGGCACATTGTGCCCCCCATTCGTAACTTCAAGAACATTAAGGCTATGACAATGAAACCTAGAGGGTACATAGTACGTCCAAAACTGTCTCCTTTGCGGTTCGCACAATGGAACGATGACGTCAAATGACGTAGTTATTAGGTAATTAGTTATGCGGCCGCCATCTTGGATCCGCTATCTTGGATTTCTGAATTTTTTAAAACCTCTCAAAAACCGTCCAAATTCCCCCAAAATTAATGAAAACCAATAAATAAACGTTAAATGACGTACAAATACAAAAGTCATACCAATAACCATTGTTTTTCTTCATTCAAAGGTATAAAAATGCAAATTTCAAAAACCATGGCTGTCAAAATCTTGTTGCCATGGAAACAAAAAGTCACGTGATCAAAAAATTGTCATATCAAATTGTTGCCAGATAAATTTTAGGAAAAGTCACAAAGTTTGATGGCATTTGAATACATATTAAGGAAGTTATGAATGTTGAAAGTTAGCGCGGGCACTTTGTGCCCCCCGCCCCCCGCCCCCCCCCCCCCTCCCCCCAGGCCGAATAGGGTTAAAGAGGCAGTCGCAAAACAAAGTAGAACTGAGAACTTAACCCCTACAAACATGGTATTAATGCATGTTTTGAATTGATTTTGTCCATTGTATGCTGTGCTACAATGTTACATTGATCTTCCTTCGCAGCACGTTTTAATACAAGTTTCGACAAGTTGTATGAACCGCGAAGAAACAAGTTACAGGTCACCTTTTCTCCTTTAGTGATGCGGTGAGCGATCAAAAGCAATTGAAATTTCCTTTTTATCCTGATTTTGTAATTATTAAACTTTCATTTACAAAGCAAAAGCTGATTGAAATTTAAAGTTTTAAAGGTAACTGAAATCATTTTTTATTATATAATTATTAATATTTCTACGTCTGTATATGGTCACGTAGAGCTTTTTTTGGCAACCATTCAGTTATTTATGAAAGAACTAAGTTTTCTAAGAGAAGTCAGTTAATTTCCAAAATTTTGCATTTCTCATATGGACATCTCATTAACTAACTGTGCCAAAAGTATTAAAATAATCTATCCGCTAGACGATTTTCTCGCGAACTTCCTAAAGAGAGCGGTACAATGTCTTGAATTTGTCTTCCTGTCAGCTTTAGAATGTAGTGATTTTTGAATTTCCCTGAGCTCAAGGTTACTCAATTGGCAACTGCAAACAAATTAGTTAGCTAATTACGCCGGTGTGAAACACAACTTGGCCGAATTATTTTTTTGCGGTAAAATTAAAGTGATGGTCATATTACATCGCTGGCGCCGTTAGATCGATTTTTATAATGTAAAGTAATAAAGCTGATTTTACAAGGCTTTCGCCTCGGATTCGCTATGTATACATCATATTTTTCTGCCAGCTCAGACACCTGCGAGGTCAAGGATGAAAATAAGAAAATCTCTGATTTGTGAATTGATTAGGACGCTACTGAGTATAGTTCAGTGTTAAAACAATCGATTTTAATGTTCAAATCCCGTTAAAGCCCTTCTTTTTGTCAGCTAGGCTTCTTTACAATTCCTTGAACAACATATGCAACAGCCAACCTGGTCATTTCTTCACTTTACCTTCTCTATCCACAGTTCATATATGATTCACTCGCTAAAATTGTTTAAATAAAAAAAAAGAAATGTTCAAGTTTTTTTAATCTCATAGAGTGAACTCAACTAAAGATTACACTCCAGCAAAGCAAGTTGTGTCAGCCCATCATCGTTCCTGTTTTCCAGCTGGCAAAACAATGAATGCTTAAATCAACATTTTCATTCAGTTAATTGGTTCACCGCGGGAAGTATTTAATACACCGAATTGGAAATAAGTCAGCTTATTTAGTAAACTAGTAAAAATGATTTAAACATTTTCTTCAGCTGTCAACTTTCATTATTTACAATTTTAACAGGAAGCTGAATCCACGCTAGTTGAACTTCTAATCACTTAAAATATCAAATTTCCCATTTTCTTTGAACTACCACAAACCAATTTTACTGAACACACCTTTGTCAAGGTAGCACCGATATTAATTGCTCGTTCAATTACGATAGACGCCTAAACGTTCAGGCCATGGTTGTACAAAAGGTGGATAGCGCTATCCACGAAATAAATCACTATCCAGTGGATAAGTACTAACAAAATCCATTGTGTTATCCACTGGATAGTGATTTATCCAGTGGATAGCACTATCCGCCTTTTGAACAACCGGGGCCAGCATAATAATTGTTAGTTTTACAGTTTAAAGCATCGTAGTAACTAAAAAGCAACGCAACACAATAAATATCCTATTATCTGACCTCAGCTGACAACTGCATCCAGCAGCAACAAGAAATCCATATATATACATTCAAAATGTTGGAAAAGAAAAACAAAAAAAAAACATCAAGAAAAGGAAACACGAGGTCAACCCTATAACGGTGAACTTCCCTACAATAAAAATAGAAAAAAACAATGTATATATGTGTGTGCATTAACAAAGGTCACAATGACAATAAAAACTACGATATCGCAATTGAAATATTTACGAAAGGATTTCAATCTTGGTTTTAAAATGACTAAAAGTTCGGTCCCCTTCCACCACCTGCTGACTTAGGTTATTCCACTCGTGAACAATTAATGCGGACAAAAAATGAATATTTGTATGAATTAAACTTTGCACTTTTCTTGAATAATTTAAAAGAATGGTTAGCGTGAGTGCGGTTAATTTTAGTCAGTTCAAAGAAGTCAATAAAGTTCAAACTATTTAAGCCAAATAAATAGAACCATGTCGCTTTCATCCCCCAAGAGAGTATTAAGGGTAAGTAAATATTTTCTCTTGTCGTCATATAAGAAAAAAAGGAAAAAAATAGTAATGACTGATTGGCCCAGAAATACCATTTTTCTTCCAATAATTTCTGTGCCTCGAATTTGAGGGATAATTTTGTCGGCGGCACTTTCGGCATGGAGCTCCAAGTTTAAAGCAATTGATTAGCCCGAGATTGATTATATGGCTTTTCAAAACATATATAAATAACGTTTTTTGGTCGAATAAAAACAAAAAACGTCTGAAGAAGTCTTTTGTTCCTAAAAACAAGAGGGAATCGGTAAGTGTTTGACTGAGTATATTGCTTTTGACACTCCAGGAAAACTTATTTATATAGAGAGCTTATAAAAAAAATATTACGGAAGCTCAGATAGACAAATCAAAGGCTCCTGAGAGCCAACCCGTGAATAAGAAATACATACATACATGAACTTTATTTATTCTCGAAGTTTACAAAGTAGCCTAAAAAGGCTAATATCTTCGAGAGCATAAATAGTATAAAAAATTTAAAAATATATAAATAAATAAATTAAAAAAGGGGGGAAATCTATTTACATTAAAAATCTAATTTACATCTATTTACATGAATAATGTCAATATACAATCACGTCTAAAAAGATATTACTTTATGGATTCTTCTAAAACCAGTTAAAGTAGGCTCAGATCTTACATTATTAGGTAGGGAATTCCAGGTCTTAGATGCAAAGTAACGCAATATTGCGGTAAGCTTATGTTTTCACACGGTACATCACTTTCATAATGTTCAGTCCGAAGAAGAAAGAAAAAAAGGACGTCTCGAGCGAGGCGCGCCCTTCGGCTGTCATTCCGCGCTTTAAACCACTCGGCCACCGTGGCCATTGACTTAAAGCAAGATAAATTAAATTACTTCAAGGTAGATACGCATCAAAACGCGTATCTCGGTTGAAAAATCCTTTTAGATCGATTTTAATCTTGCATTAAAATACTCCATATGCGAAACATCTTTAAGCTTATTGTTGTTTATCTTCGTTTACAACAATTTAGTTATTGTTATCGCTGGATTCACGTTATTCTTGTTACGGAACGCATTCGTAACAAAGCATTACGTCACTAAGTTTACAGCTGATGGAAGGAGCGAGCGGGGGCAGTACATACATACATACATACTTTATTTAACGCAGTACGCAGCTCTTACAAGGTATTCTCTGATTTGCTGAGAAAACAATAGAACAAACAACACAACAATGGACCCTAGCCCAATTCTCGTCCCCAGAGCTCCACGGTTGTTTTTAAATTGCGTCTCGTGTAGCTCTGGTAACGGACAAAAATTTGAATTTTTTTATTGGCCGTTTTAATGCGCAATAAGGTAAAAAATTTACGCTTCTACGCACAAGGTTTTACTTCCGGTTGAATTTCAAACGTTGAAGTCCTATTACGCCTTAAAGACTTGAGCTGAGTACGCGAAAACGAGGCTTAAGAGGCAACCATAACAAAGATGGCGTCGAAAGGACGTCCGACCATTGCACTATCCTGACCCAGTTCCCCTACTGCCGCTAAATATGAGCGATTCGTTTCCGAAAATAATCAGTATGTGTCTTGGAAGACGAAGCTTAAGCGGCCACGAATATTAAAGAAGTATGTTGCTTGCAACAGGGTCGAGTATTAATTAAAGGAGCTAGAGGAAGAAATACATACCGAAGAAAGCCCAAGGGTGAAGAGAAATATTACCACTAGGTTACCCATTTTAAATAACAACAACAACGCTATCAGCACTCTCGTAAGCAAGTTATATTTTCTTTATTGGGTAGTACTCTTTGCTACAACTTGAAATGCGTACAAATCTAGGGAAACGAACGGTCACTCGAAGCCCAATTAAAGTAACATTAAACGAATGCAAAACAAAAATTCCTCGATATTTCTTACCAAGGTTCGATGAACAGCGCGATGTTTTCCTGTACAGTCCTTTCGAATAACGCCATTCCACAAACTCAACATTCTCGTCTCCTGGCGTGCGTTTCTCGAACGAAAAGCTGTGTTACGTGCAGAATGTTTACCAATAAAGATTCGGTTTTTGTTGATTTTGAAAGCTAAGCAATAAAATCTTACGTTTACCACCCAACTTTAGCAGATTTGTGGGCTTAAAACTTCAACGCAATTCGTTAGAAACTACGTTTAAAAATTAGCTTTGATATTTTCGGGACCGAAAAGTCTTTGGGAGTTTCGAGAAACGCACGCCAGAGCCGAGTTGTCCAATGCCTGATTGGCGCTAATTCTGGATTAACTGTCAACAAAACATATGAGTTGTCATGGTAATTAAACTTGGATTAGCGATAATCGTCCTTCGAACAACTTGCCCAGAGCTCAACCAAACGAAACGAGGACTCTGGGGACGAGAATGCACACACGAAAGGTTTTTTTTATTTCCGGTTTCTGGCATTGAGCATTAGGCATGCGCTAACGGATGTCGTCGATTTTACGACATCCGTAAGGCTCTGTTCCCAGAGCCTTCGTTTTTTCCGCTGACCAAACGAAACGAAGGCTCTTGGTGCCAGAATGCCCTAGCACTAACAACAATAGAGCTGCGTGATATGCAGGTCTAATGAAATTAGAGGTTATTAAGAGCTGCGTGGTATCTGAACGAGCGAGTGAGTGAGCAAGTGAGTGCTCATTTGCATATCTGTCTCCGTTACCGATAACCCGTTCATTACGCATGCGCGTATTCACGGGTTAAAGTGCCTATCATTCCTAAAAAGTTATTTTCAGAATCAACTCTATGTACATTGAATAGATGAATGGTAAAATATTTCTTGTTTTGAACGTCGCGTTTGTGAGTTATAGAGATTTGAATTTACAAAATGCTAATTAGATGACGCCAACCCGGGAATCATTTATTATACAACTACTTGTTTTCACCTCCAAGTAATGTTTTTTACGAATCAATTGAGTTTATTTTTAGTATTTATCAAATTAATTATCCTCAAGCTGTAAACTGCGCATTGTAAAGTGGCGTAGAAATAATGGCAAATTCCCGGGTCGACGTCATCTTACTAGCATTTTGTAAATTCAAATCTCTATAACTCACAAACGCGATGTTCAAAACAATAAATATTTTACCATTCAACTACTCAATGTACATAGAGTTGATTCTGAAAATAACTTTCTAGGGGTGATAGGCACTTTAAAAATATTGGGCAATAAAATACCCTTTATAGCTGTCCGATCAGCCTTGCATTCAGTTTTAAACTTTAAAAATCGTATATCACGCTCAAAGAAGAAAAAGAGGAACATTTGCTTAATAGTTGGGATTTGTTTAAGCCTTTCACTTTCATGAGCAGAAAACATAAAATTTAAAGAAACATCCCAAATTTGTGTGTCAAAAACAATCATTTGAGTTTAAACCACGCAGGTAGCAAAGAAAATGAACAAGAAGCTGATCTGCGTTGTGCTCCTGATGGTGCTTGTCATAGCCGCCGAGTCTCAGCCACCTCGTGATAATCGCGTCGGTAAAAGGCATGGAGAGGTAAAAGAAAAGTTTCTGTTGTTTACTGTACATGTATATTTCGTCCTAGTATTATATTTTCCTTAGCCCTATTCTGCTGGGCTTTTTTTAAGATCCTGAGCCTGTTGTGCCCCCCCCCCCCCCCCCCCCCCCTCGTAACTTCAAGAACATTAAGGCTATGACAATGAAACCAGGAGGGTAGATAGTATGTCCAAAGCTGTCGCCTTTGCGGTCCGCACAATGGAATGATGACGTCATATGACGTAGTTATTAGGTAATTAGTTATACGGCCGCCATCCTGGATCCGCAATCTTGGATCCGCCATCTTGGATTTTTGAAATTTTTAAAGACCTCTTAAAAATCGTCCAAATTGGCTCAAAATTCATCAAAACCAAAAATAAACGCTACGTGACGCAAAAATGTAAAAGTTATACCAATAAACATTGTTTTTCTTTATTCAAGGGCAAAAATATGCAAATTTAAAAAAACATGGCTGCCAAAATCTTGTTGCCATGGAAACATCAAGTCACGTGATCAATAAAATGTCACATGAATTTGTTGCCAGATAACTTTTAGGAAAAGTCACCAAGTTTGATGCCGTTTGGATACATATTAAAGAAGTTATGAATGTCGAAAGTTAGCAAGGGCACTTTGTGCCCCCCCCCCCCCCCCCCCGACCGAGCCAAAATACTAGACATAGTAAAGTAAACAAATTAAACGTTAGTTTAGTTTACAAGCTGAAGCCTTGTTTCGTTTTGTCGGGTTTTTTTTTCTCTTTTTTAACATTGGATAGGTCTATCTATTTTGAACTCACTTCTCCACATATAGCTGCACTTTAAAGCCAGTCCTTTTTTCGAAATGCCCGACTAAACCTTTAAGTATAGTAGGCATAATATGCATGTACGACTATTCCATATACTAACTGTCTTTGCTTAAGGCCCACTGAACTTAGATGAGGTCACGCCAAACGAATTAAACGAAATAAGGATCCATTAAATTTCCTTCGTGTGATAGTGTGTGTTAGCGGCCTGGTCTTTGCCGTCGTGTTGTTCCTCCAAAAAAGCCGAATATACCCCCTTCCAAAAATATGCCCACTGAATCACAGACTCAAAAAGCCTACCGAAAACAAACCCCTGGTCCAATACTAAGGGTAAACGTTCATATACAAATGGTTAGTAAGTCAGCAGGCTGTTGAAAAGTTTTTGACCATTTTTTTTTTAGAAATGACTGCAGTACAGTTACCAGAAAAAGAAAGCGTGTTATGTTAATAAAATATTTACGTCGTTTTGTTGCAATAAAACTTGTTTTTCTTTACTATATGTTCAGAAAGTTTTAACTGTGCTCTTCAATTAAAAGCTAAACCCTTTCTCTCAATAATAAGCCTAGAAAAACGTTCATTGAACAAATACAAGTATATTATATATTTGTAATTTGTAATGATTCTTTCAATTTCGTGTGTTCGTAGGCTGCAATAAAAAACACAGAGTACTGTGCCAGAGCCACACAGATCTGCAGCCCTCAACAGGATGACTTAAGCGATGACCCCAACTTTCCGGACGTTTAGCTGAGGAAAAAAAAGGACAATTATCAACTCAGAGCCTGAGAAATGACCCAGTCTGGCAGCTTCTTTTGTGTAACTCCGTTGACAGATAGTTTAAAATGTGTATGTAAGTCTCTGTCATTAAAAAATAAAAATGGATTGACAAACTTGCCATGTGTGCATGTGTCTTTCATTTTTTGACAGGATAAACAGGAAAGAGCTGCATAAATTTATGGTAACGTGTCCAATCCTCACGAGCGCTAGCTGACTTTGTCAGAAAATATAGCGAAGGGCTAACGCTCGACACGTCAGTTTTGGAATCCCTTTACGTTGACCAATAAAAATACCTTATCAACTTAGTTGATAAAATTTTAGTTCTCAATTTTAAATAATGGATCGATTTTCGAACAACGGGATGGAACGGCCATGAGGAGCCTAGGTTCGCGGTTATTAATCTCGGGTAATCTCTATAAGGAGCTGTTTGAAGAACAATTATCCGTATTCTCTCTCACTCATGATATCTGAAAGCGTTGCCTAGACAACAGCTTCACTATACCCTGGGTCAGAGGAATGTGACGTGTTCCCAACTCCTTACAACTTGTAACATCTAACAACACAGCATCCGGTTTACCATGCTGATGGAGACCAAAAATGATGACATCGTCTTTCTCGACACGTCAGTCTCGAAATAACCAGTCCGCAACTTTATCAACAGTAATTGGAAACCTATACATACACCGTTGACAGTGCTTAGTTTGTGAATCACACTACCCTTAATCAGCTAGGAATAGAAAGGAGAACTGGAAGGAAAATAATGTATGGTTTTCGTTCTTGTTTCTTGATTCAACATATCGATGCTTCTAGGCCCTACTGAAAATAAAAAATAAAAACAAGCATTGACGTTGCTTACTTCATAACGAGCTTTATTATGACTGCGATATCAGCATGTGGTACTGAATATTGGTTTATTAGTGTCTAATTTGTCTCTTTTACATTAGCGCATGTTTGCGGAATATCATCCAGGCCTTGTGAAGCCAATACAGTGATTTCTTGGTTTCTTACTTGCAGCGGAAGAATACTCTTTGATATCGCCCTAAATACAACTTTTCTTAAAGATCAATTTCAATCGCCAGGTGGCCTTTGTTGTTTAGAAGATTCTAGTAGTTTGTTGTCTGTGTCGTAAGAAAAGTTCGAGTTGTTTGTACAGTCTGTTAGGGCCTCAAATGTATTACCAGTGATTGGACTGCGAAATTTGATAGTGGCCCAAGTCCACCAACTAGAACGTTTTTCGTTGTTGTTTACAGCGCAAACCTGAATTTGCATGCTCATCAATAAATTCATGTTTGATTAGACACATAATGGACTTTCGTCGTTCAACTCATGTTGTACGTAAATGATTAGCATTAGATGAAAATGTCGTTTATTCACTGCCTGTTACCATGCCTAAATCCACACACGTGTTATGTCAGTATTAACGGAACATGCATCACATTGTACATCCATAACTTGAAAACAAGTCGTTGCAGCAAAGCTCTTCTTCATAAGTGGCCAATGCCAGTGTTTTTACGAAGCCCCTTTGAACTATTCTAAGGGATAACCCGGCAGTGAATTAATTGCTATATTCTGAGACTGAGAGGCAGAACATTTACAATGGTTTTAAAACGGCAAGTGGCTTGTCCTCTCCTAATCGGCGTTGCCTTGTTCTGGAAAATTGCACACTTGATCGTTGACTCTCGATCCACTGTTTTCAGGTATTAATGATTGACTAACGATATCAGAGAAGCTCACTCTTCTCTTATAAAGTCTTGGATTAGGACTTGTGCTGCTCACTGAGTTTGATCTATAGCTTTGAACAGATTGTTCGTAGTTTGTCAATAATGCAGGATTGGGGGCATGCGTCTGTGGTTCGCTGTGCCTTCTTCGCATCGATCGCTCTTGTCCTTGTTTCTCATCTTGTATGCGTCTCAGATTGTGATAAATAACTGCAAAAGATCTTTCCATATCCCTCTGATAACTCGAATTGTTTTTCAGTTTTTCTTCATTGCGAGTTGATGACTTTTTCATGACTCTGGGTAACTTTAAAGACAGAGGTAATGCGGCGTAATGGTAACGATCGATTGTCCGAATTTACGTACTACGTTTACTTATTTTGACATAATTCGTAGAACCGTACAAATACACTTGCTGTAAAATGACAATATCGTCTTATTACATGTATTCCCTCCTACTGCCTTTGGCAATGGTGAAGTCGATGATGCTTAGCTTCATTGTTGACTGACCAATCAGAACAGCTCAGCGGTTTTATATAATTAACACTGATTATGTTCCTGATAAAAATTCATTAACATGAAAATTATTGCCTCGGGGTTAAGTATTTCGCAATTGAAGTTATTTATAGCTTAATATAAATACATTTTATTGACTTCGTAAAATTTTAAATTGGAAAACTTTCTGGTTAGTAAACGTAAGTCTTAAAAATAATATAATGACATCAAGGAAGCAAAAAAGCATATATTAAGCCGAGGGTATTCTTCATCATTTTATCTGATTTGTCATAATTAATACTAAAAACAAAAACAATAAAACATAAAGGGCGACTGAATAATTCTGATGATTGCAGAGATAAAATGGAAGAGATAGCCGAAAAGTTGCGATCGTCCATCTTGAAGGCTGATGTGTACATGAATTCAGTTTATGTTAATATCCAAGTCAACAATGACACTCGTTTACGATTACTTTGTGTGAAAGAAAACAAAAAAAATTATTAAGTGCAATGAATTCATCTCCAAAAATAATGCGGCAATGACCTTTAAAACAAATACTCATTATACTTTCTTCATAGGCAAACAAAAATAGGTCAGACTAATTTAAAGCGGGAAGTCGACGTAGAAAATCAATAAAGGTTGATTTGACACAGTGATTCTTAAGTGGGTGGACTAAAAGTCTGTGCATTGCCACATTATAATGTTTAAAATTTTCCACCGCAACAGAAAAGTCCTGCTCAATATTTGATTGATTTCTTTGACAATTTGGAAAAGCACGAATCACCTTGAGTAGCACACCAAACAGCACCGCAAAGGTGTATAATACTGAAGGACACACTTTAGACTCAGCATTTAGACCAACTTTGCATTTTCTCAACTGTAGTTGAGTCTTCACGTGAATGGTTGCATTTTGGGACTTCATCCACAATTGAAAATTCCGTACAGCATGACAAAAGGGGTATCGAATGGTCCCTTAAAATTTTCAAGTGCTCGCAAAATGTGGCCTTTGCTCGATTTGTTCGCAAAATTTAGACGAGTGCTCGCTTGCTCGTGCTCGCAAATTTTAGCAATTGCTCGCATGCTCGGATTCTGGTTAAAATTGACTCGATTGCTCGAAATTCCATAAGTCGTGCTTTATAGGTTTCTTGGTACAGAAATAAATGTATCGTCAAATGCCATCAAATATACAATTCATTCGGAAGATTTACAGAGAGCAATAGATCACAGGGTGTCGACAGGGATAGTGTGTGAGATTGACAGGTTGACACCAAAATTCTGATTGGAATAACATGGGAGAGGGGGCTCTCAGAAATGCAATTTGTCATTAAAATAATACAAGCTAATACAGAATTGATATTTGTAGGCATTTGCTTGTTAAGATAATTTTTGCTAAATTTATCAAAAAACGATAAATGAGCTATGAATGCTCCATTAAATAGTTTCAATTTACACCATAATTAAAAAAGGAGACATCCTTACCTCTGAGTTCCTCTACCACTTAGCCCATTAACCGTTTGGACGCAACATTGAGGTTTAAGTACAGAAGTAGCTGGATGCATTTTTAGAGCTTATCAGGAAAAGCCATGACAAGCATTTCGTTAATTTCAGTAGAATAACGTCAGTTCGTGGTCGAGTTCCTTTGATTATTGTTTGATGTCGTAAGGATGGGCGGGCGATCGTACATTGCCACTAAAATTAGCAGGGTCGTTGGAATTATTGCACGATTAAGGCACTTTGTCCCTTTAAATACTTTAATCCAAATTTACCGTTCTCTGATTTTCCCATATACATATTACGGTATTCTTGCCTGGGGCCAAGCTGCACAGATCTATCTGAGGAAGGTCTTTATCTTACAAAAACGAGCTCTTCGGCTGATGTTCTTTGCTGGTAATAGATCTCATACTTTTCCTTTGTTTGTCTCTGCTAATGTTTTACCCCTCAATATGCTTTATTTTGAAACAGTTTGTTCTCTTATGCATGACGTATCTACTAATTCTGCGCCTCAGAATATCTGTGATCTTTTTACCTGTTCATCTGACGTTCATATACTTATAACACTAAATTTTCTAATGCTGGGAATTTATGTGTTAATAAATCAAGACTGAGCATTTATCTTAATTCGTTTTCCATTTTCGGAGCTAAGTTGTGGAATTGCCTGAAGCCTAACCTGCGTAAGCTTAGGAAAAAACCTTTCAAAAATTAAATTCACTAATTTTTACTTACGGTACTTGGTAATGAGGATGACTATGTTGAGGTCTCTACGTTAATGTTGAAAATTACCAATTATCTTTAATTAAACTCCAGCTATTATTATTACTTCTTTATCTTATATGTGTTATTATTATAAACAGGAGTCAAATTGTTCCTGGAGTGTCAAAATGTTTTTGTAGTTCAGGATAATATTCGTACCATACGGTGTTTTACGGTTATTATCCGTACTTTAGGCGTCAAAGTAGTATATTAACCGTAAAATGTTGTTTTTTAAGAATATTAACCTTGAAAGACGCCACTTACGATTATTATGCGTGTAAAATACGCATAATAACCTGAAAAAGTACGCATAATAACGGTATGTAGCGCGCTTTCAGGTTATTACTCGTATTATGTACCAAAAGTTGGATCGAGAGAGATTGTCCCGAATGCGGCCGCCATTACAGGAAAGATTCTAGAGGGATGATATTAAGAAACGGATGAGCATTTCTTTAAAAATAGTATTTATGTGAAGTCTATTCCTCTTAACCTTTCCATTGAGCAAGTTAACGACTGAATTTTTTTTTCGAAACAACTAGCATTTTGAAAAAGTTCTGCGGAGTCGCAGCGATGCGAAGCATCACAGAGCGATCGAGTGTCGACTTGAGGAACTGTTGTCGCTGTTGAAATCCACTGTTGCACTATTAAAACTAACGTCCGCTTCCAATGATAAAATAAAACAAGTACCTGTATGTTTACTGATTTAAATGCCTACAAAATTAAGGAAGATCAACTTTACACAACGAAATATAACTCCACAGCAATGACCAAATTCATTTCCACGATTTACGGCCGGCGAAGGATTCAATTGAAAGTGGCCGGACGAATAAAACTCCAAGATTCGCGGTTCGTATTTCACCATGGAAAAAGGGAGATGTGTGCCGTTCCAGAAAGGCCGTTTTCTTTTGAAAGTTAATGATTATTTGAAAGAAATAGCAGAGAAAAACAAACAAAAAGTTGGCAAAACTGCCAGTCAACATAGAGACGACTTAAATATTAAAATTTAAGGCACTATGCAGTGTGCCGACCAGTGGTACAGTGGTAGTGCGCTCGGCTACAAGACCGGCATTTTATAGAGATCGCGAGTTCGAATCCAGGTGATGCGATTTTTTGTTTTCTTTTCCCTTGTTTTTTTTTTTTTTTTTTTTCTTTCTTTCTTTCTTTTCTTCTTCTTTTTTTTTTAGAACCGTTGTGGCTAAAAGTCGCGTAATTTAAGCCAATTTCTTCTTCAGTTTTATTTTTATTTTGTTTAAATAGTCTAAAAACACAGTTGCTGAGCTGCGGCGAGGCAAGATATCACAGTTACGTATTTTATACATTCGACCGACATGCAGCCAAGCTTTTTTATCAATAATTTATCGTTTTAAACACTGGAAACTGTATTAAGCAATAGGCCGCATTTTCTATGCGTTTACCGGCGCTATTAAAAACCGCTTGGAATTTTGAGAGAACATTCGAAAAGCTTGTAAATCACGAGCCGTGCTTTTTCCGTGTTATCACAACATCCCGCCTGGGTTTATAACGTCATTGAACTCATAGAAGAATGTGGTCTATTGCTTTTTACGAAATAACTATGGAAAACGTCTGTTGAAGAGAGCGCTTTGTTATAATTTTTGGCCGATCAAGATGCTTATTCTCCTCACTCCATTAATACATTCATCGAATGCTGCGGGAAAACCAATCAAAGCGACTGAACTTGACTAGCTTGGAAAGCTTGTAAATCACGAGCCTCCCTTTTCTCGTGTTCTCCCAACATCCCGCGTGAGTTTATAACGCCGGTAAACACATAGAAATGTGATCTATTGTGTTTACGAAATAACTAAAGAAAACGACTGCATGTTGAAGAGAGCACATTGTTGTAATTTTGTGTCGATCAAGATGCGTATTCTCCTTACATTTGCATCGGATGACACGGAAAACCAATCAAAGCGGCTGAACTTGAATGAACTTGACTCGCTGCCACAGAGAAGTGAGAAAACACTCACAGGTTCAATGAAAGCGACGAAAAGTTTTAGCGCTTTGAAATTCACCAGCTGAAATTTATCAGCTGAAAGAAGAAATGTATTCAATGATCCAAAAGTACTTTGAAGGGGAAATCCAAAAAATTGTCCGGAATCTGCCGCCGCAAAAGAGAATATGCGAGGAAACTTTCGAAGCCTACAAACTTTGTTTTGGATTCAAAGATTGCCTTCTTGTCAGCATTTTTTCAATTGGAATAAAGGTTAGTTACAGAAACGCAGCTTCTAAATCTCTTTTCGACTTTATGAACTTACTTTGAAGCCTACTGTGATGCCCGTACTTTTTCACATTTTCAGTGATGAATGAAAACAAAGATCATTGTTTTTTATAACCTGACAAATTGTTGGATCGTTTCATGCAAATTTTCATTGTCTGCTTGCTGACCATCCCAGTGCTTGGACATAATCACAATTTAAACTGTATCTGCTGCAACTACAGAAATTTGCTCTCCAAAACAAAACACGACAGCGTAAAAGGAATCGGCGTAATTCTCCTAAAAAACAAAGCGATAGTTTTCAATTCCACTGTGAAAATCAGACTTATTGATAAGCTTATGTTATCTTAGAATTTGTAGGCACATTTATAACATTCAGTTGAAAGGACACACCTTAATCCTTCAGTGGAACTCAGTTTAATTATGAAATACGAGATCGTCGAAATGATTCGATAAATTTTTATTGTATAAAACAACTACTATGCAGTCGTTCGCGGCATTTCCTTTCCCAGAGGAAGGGTAAAGCATACACAACAAGTAATGACAAATTATTTCTTTTTTGTGTTTAGCATTTAAATTATTTGCAAATTAGTTGGAGATTTTAAAGGCAAGGTACGTTTGATCACATTCGTATTCGTACAACAGGTCCGGATGAAAGGTACGCTTAATAATCGTTTTACGCGCGTGCCGTTTAATTTTGTTCACTTTGAGTTCTGTTCATTCGTAGAACAGGTGTGATGCATGGTACGGTTAATAACCGTATAACGCATTTTTCCGTTATTTTGATCGCGTTCAGTTCTGTGCATTCGCATGACAGGTCTGATGGAAAAATACGGTTAATAATCGTCAGTTGAATCACATCTTGCATGTGTTTCTCGTTATTTTATTTGTGAAGCTTTGCGCTTTTTTCGCCTTCCAAAAACTGATAAATCTGTAAGATATTTTAATTTAGCTAATAGACTCTATAGAGTGAATTTTTTTTCCAATGACAGCTCAGTTCGCTATAACATATATGTGGAATTTTGTTCGAATTCGCCTGATTTCCTCAAAGTCCTTTGACTCTTAGCTTTTATCAAGGAAATTCAACAATTTATAAAAAAATGCAAATTCCACCCTTCTGAATCAACTATAAACTGAAAAGTTCAAGACACCATAACAAAATGCTTCTCCGTTGCTTCTGTTTAAATTTAAAAGCTACCATTTCACCCACACTTCAAAGATTTAAAACCATCTTATATAGCATAATAACTGATCAGCACCTCAGAAAAGTGCTCACATTTTAGCCTAAGTTAGGATTTTATTCAATGCCTCAAAAGTTACAACTATCTCACATAATAAAAAAATACCAATGGAATGTTCTATCTTTATTTTAGAAGCAATAAAAAGTTAAATAAAATTGATTATTGGGGAATCATTTTCCACTTTTGTCACTGCCCTGCTTTGATAGAAGTTTTTGCCTAAATGATACATTTTTTGAAAGAGAAAATTAACTTGACTTTTTTTTTTGTCTTTTTGTCAATGCTGTTCCACATTTTTGGACCCTGAAATGATAGGGAGTACTGCCCTAACCTGAAAGATTTATGGGGAATATATCAATTATGTCTATGACGTGTTCTGTAACTGCGGTAACTATTTAACATGTGAATTGATTTGAACAGTTGTTTTAATTTATGTGGTATCTGTCCTGAAAAATACTTAAACATTTAAATTGAAATTTCCAATTTATTTATCTGTTCCACTTAAGAAGCTTCATTTCTTTAAAATTTAAAAGCCGCCCTTTCCCTATATCCAATTTTAGCTATAATTCTTACTGCCCTTTTCTGAAGAAGTACAATCATAGATACTTTGAAAGATAGTTTGTTAGCCCAAACAATATTACCGTAGTGAATGTAAGCTTTTAATAGCATCAGTGAACAAATAATAGCTCAATTTATCCATGTTTAGTTTTTGTAGCTTCTGATCAGCACCTCAGAAAAGTGCAGCTCAATTTTTAAGCTATCATTTGAATGGTCACACTTTTGCCGAGTTTAGGATTTCATCCAATGACACAAAAGTTACAACTACATCGTACAGAATAATAAACACCACAGGAAGGTACTAGTTTTATAGTACTGCTCACGGCAGTTAGCTTTCTTTTGAATCGTCTTCAATAATCCTTAAAAGACTCAATTCACAAGCTCAATTGTTAGAACCAGTTTATGCCAGTAATCAGTTAAAGTAGTCTTGATCAGCACACTACTGGGGTGGACCACATGAAAAAAATGTGTGAAATTTTTTATCCTTTGAAAAATGGTGTGAAATGAATGTGTAAAATTAACGCTATGTGAAAGAAATGTGAAACTCATTGCAAAATCTAATTTGAGTTTCAATAGTTACAGGTGAAATTGTAATGCCATGTGAAAAAATATGTGAATTTTTAAAGTGCTACTACGATCAAATTTTTGATTTTCATTTTTTTACATTTTCGTGTACTGTTACACTTCCTTACTCATCTTGCCAAATTTCAATTCATTACGAACATCAGAAGTCATTTAATTTTAACATTTATTTCCGAGAATTTACGGCCGCCATTAAAAAACCTTGTTCCAAGGCTTGGTTGCGAATGGGAGAAAGTGACGTAAAAGACTCAAACATACCTCACGGGTTGAAATTATAATAACAATCAGCATAGAAAATTGCACGAAGAACGAGTCTAAAGTTTTTGTTGCTTTTCGCGTGATTTTCAACACTTATTGTTATTATAATTTCAACCCGTGAGGTATGTTTGAGTCTTTTACGTCACTTTCTCCCATTCGCAAGATATCTGAGGGCTTTATAAGACTTATAAGACTTTAGTCGTTAATTAGCTAATTAACATGTACGTTGTACGTTTTTTTTTTTTAATCCAAACAAGTCAAATGAAACTGGAGTTTCATAGTCTATTTGAGTTAGTCCCGGTTTTTCGATCATGTTCAATTTTGTGTTTTTGCAGAACCGGTTATGGGCTGAAAATGTAAGTTTAATAACCGTAAAAGTACGTTAAAAAACCGTAAAAGTACGCTTAATAACCGTAAAAGTACATTTAATAACCGTAAAAGTACGTTTAATAACCGCGAAAGTACGTTTAATAATCGTAAAAGTACGTTTAATAACCGTAAAAGTGCGTTTAATAACCGTAAAAGTACGTTTAATTATCGTAAAAGTACGTCTAATAACCGTAAAATTACGTTTAATAACCGTAAAAGTGCGTTTAATAACCGTATTATAAAAGTACATTTAACCCTTTAAGCCCCAAGTGTTTTTGTGTTTTTGAGCGATTTCCTGCATACACACGCACCATAGGCTTTCGTTTCTCCATATGTGAAGTTGCCGTTGAAAGTGTGGTGTTCTAAAACACTGAAGGCTCGTGTTTACTGGAAACGTCATTGTGACGTTGTGGTTTTATTTCGTGGAATTGCAAGAAAGTCTTAAATGTGGTGCATCTGCGATTTTTGGTAAGTTCACAGCCATTTTTCATCTTTAGTAGCTGCCTGATGGGCATCATTAAGCTTGAAGGTAGTTTAGAAGTTAGGTGTTGTACTTCGTTTACGAATTTGGCTCGTTTCTCGTTGAACTGGAAAAATGGCCGCCAAAAAACGAAGTTGTCTTGGGACTCGACTCTGGATGAATTTCTCGACCTACCACGGCATCTTTTGGAAGTTGCGACCACTGAAGAACACAACAAGCGCGAAATTTCGGTGGTAAGGTCGGTGTGGCTGTGGACTTAGTATAAATATGAAATGTGTGGGGGAAGGAATGAACCCTGTCAAAAATTCTCGCTATTTCCCAGCATGCAGTGCGGTGGTGATGTTGAAAATCGAGGCAAGGCCAGGATGCACTAGAACGAGAGGCTGTAGCTCGGCCCGGGCAACGAATAAGAGCAAACAAAATCACTTCTAAGGTAGGACTAGGACTGAATTTTGCTGTGAATGTTGACTTTTGGGTTTGCAAAGATGATTTCAATGAAAAAAACTTAAGGCAAAAACATGATTTTTGTTGCTTTTCTATTACGTTAAAAACGGTCATTTTTTTCTTGTCGAAATTCAAACGCTAATATTTTGCAAAAATCGCTGACTTTTTTGTGTTTATTGGGTATCTCAATTGAAAGAACTTTCTAGTCAATGCTCACAACCGATAGTTAAGGCAATGTTCGCACGATTGAGGAAATTGCAATTTTTTTAAAAGCAGTGGCTCTTGTAGTGCCATTTGGCACTCTTGGGGCTTAAAGGGTTAATAACCGTAAGTAAAAGTACGTTTATCAACCGTAAAAGTACGTTTATCAACCGTAAACGTACGTTTAATAACCGTGAAAGTGTGTTTATTAACTAAATACTAGCAGTAATCGGAGATTATTGAGACGCGTTCGAAGGAACTTCCGGCGGAAATGAGCCCCTGAAAAAAAAACAATAGGGGCGGCCATTTGGAAGACCGGCTACCAAAAAATCTAAAATTTCACTGCACATAAACCACAGGACAACCAACAAGAAATCAAATTAATAACCATGAAAGTACGTTTAATAACCGTAAAAGTGCGTTTATTAACCGTAATAGTACGTTTAATACCCGTAAAAGTACGTTTAATAATCGTAAAAGTACGTTTAATAACCGTAAAAGTACGTTTAATAATCGTAAAAGTACGTTTAATAATCGTAAAAGTGCGTTTAATAACCGTAAAAATGCGTTTAATGTACTTTTACGGTTAATAAACGCACTTTTACGATTATTAAACGTACTTTTACGGTTATTAAACGTACTATTACGGTTATTAAACGCACTTTTACGGTTGATAAACGTACTTTTACGGTTGAGAAACGTACTCGGTTATTAAACGCACTTTTACGGTTATTAAACGCACTTTTACGGTTATTAAACGCACTTTTACGGTTATTAAACGCACTTTTACGGCTATTAAACGCAATTTTACGGTTATTAAACGCACTTTTACTGTTATTAAACGTAATTTTACGGTTATTAAACGCACTTTTACAGTTATTAAACGTACTTTTACGATTATTAAGCGTACTTTAACGGTTATTAAACGTACTATTACGGCTATTAAACGCACTTTTACGGTTATTAAACGTACTTTTACGGTTATTAAACGCACTTTTACGGTTCTTAAACGTAATTTTACGGTTATTAAACGCACTTTTACGGTTATTAAACGTACTTTTACGATTATTAAACGTACTTTCGCGGTAATTAAACGTACTTTTACGATTATTAAATGTACTTTTACGGTTATTAAGCGTACTTTTACGGTTTTTTAACGTACTTTTACGGTTACTAAACTTACATTTTCAGCCCATAACCGGTTCTGCAAAAACACAAAATTGAACATGATTGAAAAACCGGGACTAACTCAAATAGACATTGAAAGCCAGTTTCATTTGACTTGTTTGTACAACGAACATGTTAATTAGCTAATTAACGACTAAAGTCTTATAAGTCTTATAAAGCCCTCAGATATCTTGCAGTTTGAAAAAATGTTGTCACTTCATATTACACATCACTGGCATTCCACATAATGCAAACTTAAAAATTCACATATTTTTTCACATGGCAATACAATTTCACCTGTAACTATTGAAACTCAAATTAGATTTCAGTGCAATGAGTTTCACATTTCTTTCACATAGCGTTAATTTTACACATTCATTTCATACCATTTTTCAAAGGATAAAAAATTTCACACATTTTTTCATGTGGTCCACCCCAGTAGTGTGCTGATCAAGACTACTTTAACTGATTACTGGCATAAACTGGTTCTAACAATTGAGCTTGTGAATTGAGTCTTTTAAGGATTATTGAAGACGATTCAAAAGAAAGCTAACTGCCGTGAGCAGTACTATAAAACTAGTACCTTCCTGTGGTGTTTATTATTCTGTACGATGTAGTTGTAACTTTTGTGTCATTGGATGAAATCCTAAACTCGGCAAAAGTGTGACCATTCAAATGATAGCTTAAAAATTGAGCTGCACTTTTCTGAGGTGCTGATCAGAAGCTACAAAAACTAAACATGGATAAATTGAGCTATTATTTGTTCACTGATGCTATTAAAAGCTTACATTCACTACGGTAATATTGTTTGGGCTAACAAACTATCTTTCAAAGTATCTATGATTGTACTTCTTCAGAAAAGGGCAGTAAGAATTATAGCTAAAATTGGATATAGGGAAAGGGCGGCTTTTAAATTTTAAAGAAATGAAGCTTCTTAAGTGGAACAGATAAATAAATTGGAAATTTCAATTTAAATGTTTAAGTATTTTTCAGGACAGATACCACATAAATTAAAACAACTGTTCAAATCAATTCACATGTTAAATAGTTACCGCAGTTACAGAACACGTCATAGACATAATTGATATATTCCCCATAAATCTTTCAGGTTAGGGCAGTACTCCCTATCATTTCAGGGTCCAAAAATGTGGAACAGCATTGACAAAAAGACAAAAAAAAAAGTCAAGTTAATTTTCTCTTTCAAAAAATGTATCATTTAGGCAAAAACTTCTATCAAAGCAGGGCAGTGACAAAAGTGGAAAATGATTCCCCAATAATCAATTTTATTTAACTTTTTATTGCTTCTAAAATAAAGATAGAACATTCCATTGGTATTTTTTTATTATGTGAGATAGTTGTAACTTTTGAGGCATTGAATAAAATCCTAACTTAGGCTAAAATGTGAGCACTTTTCTGAGGTGCTGATCAGTTATTATGCTATATAAGATGGTTTTAAATCTTTGAAGTGTGGGTGAAATGGTAGCTTTTAAATTTAAACAGAAGCTACGGAGAAGCATTTTGTTATGGTGTCTTGAACTTTTCAGTTTATAGTTTGTTCAGAAGGGTGGAATTTGCAATTTTTTATAAATTGTTGAATTTCCTTGATAAAAGCTAAGAGTCAAAGGACTTTGAGGAAATCAGGCGAATTCGAACAAAATTCCACATGTATGTTATAGCGCACTGAGCTGTCATTGGAAAAAAAATTCACTCTATAGAGTCTATTAGCTAAATTAAAATATCTTACAGATTTATCAGTTTTTGGAAGGCGAAAAAAGCGCAAAGCTTCACAAATAAAATAACGAGAAACACATGCAAGATGTGATTCAATTGACGATTATTAACCGTATTTTTCCATCAGACCTGTCATGCGAATGCACAGAACTGAACGCGATCAAAATAACGGAAAAATGCGTTATACGGTTATTAACCGTACCATGCATCACACCTGTTCTACGAATGAACAGAACTCAAAGTGAACAAAATTAAACGGCACGCGCGTAAAACGATTATTAAGCGTACCTTTCATCCGGACCTGTTGTACGAATACGAATGTGATCAAACGTACCTTGCCTTTAAAATCTCCAACTAATTTGCAAATAATTTAAATGCTAAACACAAAAAAGAAATAATTTGTCATTACTTGTTGTGTATGCTTTACCCTTCCTCTGGGAAAGGAAATGCCGCGAACGACTGCATAGTAGTTGTTTTATACAATAAAAATTTATCGAATCATTTCGACGATCTCGTATTTCATAATTAAACTGAGTTCCACTGAAGGATTAAGGTGTGTCCTTTCAACTGAATGTTATAAATGTGCCTACAAATTCTAAGATAACATAAGCTTATCAATAAGTTTGATTTTCACAGTGGAATTGAAAACTATCGCTTTGTTTTTTAGGAGAATTACGCCGATTCCTTTTACGCTGTCGTGTTTTGTTTTGGAGAGCAAATTTCTGTAGTTGCAGCAGATACAGTTTAAATTCTGATTATGTCCAAGCACTGGGATGGTCAGCAAGCAGACAATGAAAATTTGCATGAAACGATCCAACAATTTGTCAGGTTATAAAAAACAATGATCTTTGTTTTCATTCATCACTGAAAATGTGAAAAAGTACGGGCATCACAGTAGGCTTCAAAGTAAGTTCATAAAGTCGAAAAGAGATTTAGAAGCTGCGTTTCTGTAACTAACCTTTATTCCAATTGAAAAAATGCTGACAAGAAGGCAATCTTTGAATCCAAAACAAAGTTTGTAGGCTTCGAAAGTTTCCTCGCATATTCTCTTTTGCGGCGGCAGATTCCGGACAATTTTTTGGATTTCCCCTTTTGGATCATTGAATACATTTCTTCTTTCAGCTGATAAATTTCAGCTGGTGAATTTCAAAGCGCTAAAACTTTTCGTCGCTTTCATTGAACCTGTGAGTGTTTTCTCACTTCTCTGTGGCAGCGAGTCAAGTTCATTCAAGTTCAGCCGCTTTGATTGGTTTTCCGTGTCATCCGATGCAAATGTAAGGAGAATACGCATCTTGATCGACACAAAATTACAACAATGTGCTCTCTTCAACATGCAGTCGTTTTCTTTAGTTATTTCGTAAACACAATAGATCACATTTCTATGTGTTTACCGGCGTTATAAACTCACGCGGGATGTTGGGAGAACACGAGAAAAGGGAGGCTCGTGATTTACAAGCTTTCCAAGCTAGTCAAGTTCAGTCGCTTTGATTGGTTTTCCCGCAGCATTCGATGAATGTATTAATGGAGTGAGGAGAATAAGCATCTTGATCGGCCAAAAATTATAACAAAGCGCTCTCTTCAACAGACGTTTTCCATAGTTATTTCGTAAAAAGCAATAGACCACATTCTTCTATGAGTTCAATGACGTTATAAACCCAGGCGGGATGTTGTGATAACACGGAAAAAGCACGGCTCGTGATTTACAAGCTTTTCGAATGTTCTCTCAAAATTCCAAGCGGTTTTTAATAGCGCCGGTAAACGCATAGAAAATGCGGCCTATTGCTTAATACAGTTTCCAGTGTTTAAAACGATAAATTATTGATAAAAAAGCTTGGCTGCATGTCGGTCGAATGTATAAAAAACGTAATGCACCAGTCATTTGAAAGCCCCGCACCCCCCATGGGGGCATACCGGGGCATTCACTTTTTGTGCCTATGAAAGGCAGTGAAAGCCCCGCCTACCGGGGGAAACTTTTATAGTGAACTCCCCCGCCCAAATAATACACATGTGAAACATCCCCAAAGTAACATATACTCCACTCCTTAAGATTGCCAAAAGACACAAAAAATTCTCAGAACAGAAAGGTACTGCTCTTATGCAGTACCTTAAAATTTGAATCACGGGGAAGAAATGTCAACGTCCTTGGCTGACCGTTGCATAGCTAAAACAGTATGAAAATATTATAATTAAAAACATAGTCGCTGAAACATCAGTATGAAAGATTATTCTTGTTATTATGGTGCACCCTAACAGTGCCAATGGTTTGTTTGTCTATTTTCTTACAATAACAAACTATTACGAATAAACACATAATGAAGCAGAACGTTCCCATTTTATAACTCGTATTTAAGCCGGCATGGTCACATATCACATGTCAAGGGATTTTTTAAGGGCGTAACTGATTGAATTTTGCATTTGCAATAAATTCGTACACAAAGCAAAAAAATTATCTTTTTAAATGTGACGTAACATTACCAGCACGTATCTCAGTTACGGCCCTTCTTTGTCTTCTTCTTTTTCGTCTTCGTGATCTTTTTCTTGCAGTCTATATATAGACTGCAAGAATATATAGACAATATATGGCGGGGCAGTGAAAAAACATGAAATCCCCGCCTACCGGGGGACAAAAAGTAAGTGAAAAACAGGTGAAACCCCCGCTATGTCCCCGGGTATGCCCCCATGGGGGGGGTGCGGGGCTTTCAAATGACTGGTGCATAACTGTGATATCTTGCCTCGCCGCAGCTCAGCAACTGTGTTTTTAGACTATTTAAACAAAATAAAAATAAAACTGAAGAAGAAATTGGCTTAAATTACGCGACTTTTAGCCACAACGGTTCTAAAAAAAAAGAAGAAGAAAAGAAAGAAAGAAAGAAAAAAAGAAAAAAAAAACAGGGGAAAAGAAAACAAAAAATCGCGTCACCTGGATTCGAACTCGCGATCTCTATCAAATGCCGGTCTTGTAGCCGAGCGCACTACCACTGTACCACTGGTCGGCACACTGCATAGTGCCTTAAATTTTAATATTTAAGTCGTCTCTATGTTGACTGGCAGTTTTGCCAACTTTTTGTTTGTTTTTCTCTGCTATTTCTTTCAAATAATCATTAACTTTCAAAAGAAAACGGCCTTTCTGGAACGGCACACATCTCCCTTTTTCCATGGTGAAATACGAACCGCGAATCTTGGAGTTTTATTCGTCCGGCCACTTTCAATTGAATCCTTCGCCGGCCGTAAATCGTGGAACTGAATTTGGTCATTGCTGTGGAGTTATATTTCGTTGTGTAAAGTTGATCTTCCTTAATTTTGTAGGCATTTAAATCAGTAAACATACAGGTACTTGTTTTATTTTATCATTGGAAGCGGACATTAGTTTTAATAGTGCAACAGTGGATTTCAACAGCGACAACAGTTCCTCAAGTCGACACTCGATCGCTCTATGATGCTTCGCATCGCTGCGACTCCGCAGAACTTTTTCAAAATGCTAGTTGTTTCGAAAAAAAATTCAGTCGTTAACTTGCTCAATGGAAAGGTTAAGAGGAATAGACTTCACATAAATACTATTTTTAAAGAAATTCTCATCCGTTTCTTAATATCATCCCTCTAGAATCTTTCCTGTAATGGCGGCCGCATTCGGGACAATCTCTCTCGATCCAACTTTTGGTACATAATACGAGTAATAACCTGAAAGCGCGCCACATACCGTTATTATGCGTACTTTTTCAGGTTATTATGCGTATTTTACACGCATAATAATCGTAAGTGGCGTCTTTCAAGGTTAATATTCTTAAAAAACAACATTTTACGGTTAATATACTACTTTGACGCCTAAAGTACGGATAATAACCGTAAAACACCGTATGGTACGAATATTATCCTGAACTACAAAAACATTTTGACACTCCAGGAACAATTTGACTCCTGTTTTAATAGGTTCTTGCACTACTCATGTAAATGCTAGCTATCTGTGAATGTGTGTGTATACCTATTTATTTATTTATTTATTTATTTATTTATTTTATTTATTTATTTTACTTATTTATTTATTTTATTTTATTTATTTATTTATTATTATTATTATTATTATTATTATTAATTAATTATTTATTTATTATTTACCTGATTTTACTAATAATTTGTGTTTGCTAAATTTGATTGTAAATTATACAACCTGCCTTGATTAGCTTTGCTATATGCAGGTTGTATATTTCTTTAATTTGTTAAATTTAAATTATTGAAATAAAATGATGATGAAATGATGATGAAAATAATGGATGGGCTGCTGTCAGCTGCTGTTTAACTCCATGCTTGAGGAAATAAACTAAACTGGACTTTAGGACTTCATACAAGAATTGGACGAAGTTTAAACATACCAAAACTACAGGATTACAGTAGTTCGAGTTATTTTTCTAAGTTGAGGAGCGATGGTCGAGTGGTTAGTATGTCGGACTTTCAATAAAAAGTTTGTTAGTTCGAGACCTCGTCAAAGCACTTATATTTTATCCTGAGGGAGTAGATAAACGCCTAGCGACTTAAGGCCATGTTTTCAATAAAAACGATTTGGAAGTTTTAAAGTTTGTTCAAAAGAGGTTCTTCTGACATGAGGATCCTGTTTCAACTGTTTATTCAACTGTTTATTAATAATCACAAATTTTACATGTTTTATTTTACATTTACATTTTACATGTTCCTACTCAAATTGTTCTTTATCCATATCGCATTCTTCAACCGTCCTTGTACGTACGCTCGAGACATTCTTTTTACAGCTCTTAGTCAGCAAATGGATATGAAAATCTTCATCTGTAAATTGCACTTCTCCAACGGTACCAACTGATCACAGGTTGTCTCTCCACCAGAGAGGAAAACTCGGAATTGATTGTGAGACACTCTTCGGGATCGTTAGAGTACAGGTGCGTTTTGACTTTAGATGTAGTTCTTCTCAGATTTTGTGCCAGTTTTCCTTTATTAAGCTTTCTACTGATATAAAATTTGTTGAAATTTTGTTGAAACTAAAGCGCGTACGAGTTTTTCCTTTAGAGCAGCCGCGGAGAAGGAAAGAAGTATTAAACCGCGTATGATAATATAAAAACATACCTTCCATGTGACAAAGAGCTACAAAGCTTGACAACTACTACACACTACTAGAAGCTACTAGAGGCAGCTACGAAGCTACTAGACTCTAGACAGCCAAGTGAAAGCATCACGTAATTTGGCATCAAATGTGGCACAATTAGTATTGCTAGTTTGTACCTACTTCACATCAAAATTAAAGAGCATTAAAAAAAACAGATTTCAATTCCAAAATGTTTATGTAATTGTAGAGAGTTTAAAACTACACATCTGGGCCACATTTTTAAGCGCAAGAGCATTTCGTTCAAGAGTTATAGGTGAATGAGTATTGATCATTTATAGCAAAAATATATGGAGCGGCCATCTTTGTGTCCCACTTAGCCGGACACAAACATGGCGGCCAAAACTCCAAAGTCTTAATTACACCTTATACGATCAGCTTATAAGCATGACACATTTAAAACCTTTACAAATCGGAAGCAAAACATCGTTAAAACCTGAAACTTTTTGTGAAGGATTGTAACACTGATATCTACAAACCTTGTTACAAACAGCTTTGTAGGATGTATAGTTTAGATTTTTTTAATTTTCATGACGTCATATGAAAGCCAAGAATAATTAGCTATAATTGGTTGGATCGCGATGTTGTCAGTCAGACTACCAGGCGCACTCTAATGAAAGCAATGTGTGAAATTTAAAAAAAAAGTTGCTGCTGGCGGAAAATTTACGAAGTGCTCGCTGCTCGCCTGTTGTTTTTTCTAAAGTGCTCGCCGCTCGCAAAATTAATGAGAAATTTGATGACTGCTCGTGCTCGCAAGAAAAAACACAGTGCTCACATGCTCGCAAATGGTCGCAAAGACCATTCGATACCCCTGACAAACACCGCACAGAGGAAAGTACTGCTAGCAGGTCATGCTTTAAAGTGCACCTAACACCCAAATTTTTTTTGGCTTAATCAACTCTATGTACGTTGAAAAGTTGAATAGTTAAATATTTCTTGTTTTCAACGTCGCGTTAGTGAGTTATAGAGATTTGAATTTACAAAATGCTAATTAGATGACGTAAATTCAGGAATTTGCCATTATTTCTACGTAATATACATACGTAGTATACAGCTTAAGGAAAATCAATTTGACAAATACCAAATATAAACTGTGGATAGTCAACTGATTCGTAAAAAGTATTACTTGGAGGTAAAAACAAGTAGTTGCATAATAAATTATTCCCGAATTTACGTCATCTAATTAGCATTTTGTAAATTCAAATCTCTATAACTCACTAACGCGACGTTAAAAACAAGAAATATTTAACTATTCAAATTTTCAACTGTACATAGAGTTGATTAAGCAAAAAAAATGGGGGTTAGGTGCACTTTAAGATTTTATCCCCGAACAGTCAAGAGTAAGAACAAACTTTCAGCTGTTGTTTAGCATAATAAACAGTACCACAGGAAAGTACCGTTTAGCAACTTTCATTTCATCGTCACACTTTAGGATTTCATCCACACTCGTGTTCTTGGAAACAACCAAACAAACAAACGACGACGAAAATTTAGTGTGAAATTCAAGACTTTATAAATAAGGTTTGAGGTGTCCGGTTAAAAGGTAAAGTATATTAGGCGGCATAAACTCAAGATACTCTCCTATGTTTTTGATCCTTTAGTCATTTTCAAACTTTGAGTTGCCGGTCATCTTCACAGCAGTTGCCGTCCACAATATAATAGCGGGTTTGTGATGTAATTAAAAAACGATGGATTACAAAACTCCACAAGGCCACTAGCCATCTGTTCACCTTTAAAATACAAATGAATACTACGGTCTTGAAGAAATTTTCAAAGGAAGTTCATTTGAGTTCCAGTCCATTGTCAAACTAAACACAGCGGAATGTCACAGAGATTCTTAAATTTACAGTAATCAGTCCTGTCTTCTCTTGTCCAACTGAGGCTATAAATTTGCACAGTCATTCTCTTCTGTCTCCCATGTAATCAACAGACTAAAACTGTGAACTTGATTCTCTTCGCTTTATGCTATATTGAAAAAATTCGATTATTTCGTCAGTGGGTTGGAAAAAGTAACCCTTCCCTTGAGTGGCGATTTCGAATGGCAACAATGCTGGAATTGTGACGACTGACCAGCAAAGTTGTGGTGAACAACAGGATCACTCTTCTCCATAAAGCGGTTTTCTGGTGTACCACCGCACAGTGCTAGTTTGGGTTCGCTGTTACTCCTCCTTATTGCTATCTTGTCTTCTTGAAGCCTGTTAATGTTGTGATAGATGATTGTTAAAATCTTGTTCATGTCCTTCTCGTATGAGTCAGAAGTGTTGTAACTTTGCTTCCCTCTGGGTAGCTGGTGTGGATTCATGAACATTTTTGTCCTGTCGATGTCCTCCATTTTATATGGAAGCTTTAAGGAGTTTACTTTACAACGATACGTGGGGTAGTTTGCGACTCATCTCTTGTAAAGGCCTTTATGTCCATAACCGCAATTGCGTAATTGGTTTGAAGTCATTCATTGAATATCTAAAACGTGCTTGGAATAAATAGTACACGGTCATGTATTCTTATTTTTGTGTCCGTTTCAGTGTCATTGTCCTAGAAAGTGTTCCAGAAGTTGAAAATGGGGGTTAACCGATTTTGATGAAACTTGCTGCAGAAGTTAACCTTAGTAAAATAGTCCAAAAGCCAAAGAAGTTTGGTTTTCTGACTTTTAGTTCAAACGTTTCAGGGTGGGGTACCGCCTGAGGCATTATTATAATTATTTTATAAAGCATTATGTACCTTTGTGGGACTGTTTGATGATGTGCCACCCAAGAGTATTTTTAAACTTATGAAGGAAATCAAGGCAACCAAACTTCTGAGCAGGACTTTTCTGTTGCGGTGAATAACCGCATTACAATGTGCCAGTCACCTACTAAAGATTCATTGTGTCGGAATCCGCATTTGTTCATGTCCGCAATAGGCCATTTGCACGATGACGTCATTTGACTACTACTACCAGAATGCATTTCGTTTTTCCTTTCTTATTTAAATTTTGTAATCCAAGTGCGGTTTAAATAACAATAGCCCTAATTTGTACTACAAAACAAAAAACTGAAGGATTCTGGTAGTAGTAGTCAAATGACGTCATCGTGCTGAATGTCCTAAAGCGTAATTGATTTAAAGTCATTCATTGAATATCTAAAACGAGCTTGGAATAACTGAATAGTAAACGGTCCTATATAATTTTTATTTCAATTCCGTGTCCATTTAAGCATTATATACCTTTGTGGGACTGCTTAATGTGCTACTCAAACTTCTTTTGGAACTTGTGAAGAAAATCAACCAAACTTCTGAACAGGACTTTTCTGTTGCGGTGAATAATTTGTTTAGTTTACTGTGCCACTGCGGACTACCAGTCACCTACTAAAAATTCACTTTGTCGAATCCACCTTTGTTTATGTCTCACTTCCCGCTGTAAAAAGTGTCTGACCTCATTTTGTTTACTTATGAAAGAGGCAAAATGAGTATTAGTTTTAATTTACAGGTCATCGTAGCATTATTTTTGGAGGTACGATTATTGGAACGTAATCAGCACCCTTCTAACGGTCTGTTTTTGGTTTTTTGGTTTTTCACTCTCGTATGGACATTTAATTCAACTTAAAATTGCATGCGAAATACTGTAATGAATAATATTTTTTTTTTGTTTTGTTTTATTTTGTTTCACACAAAATAACCGTGAAAGAGTCATTGTCAATTTGGATATTACCATAAAATAGAAACAGGATTTCAGTGTTCACATCAGCCTTCAAGATGGACGATCGCGACTTTTCGCGGGTTATCTCTTACTTTTTATCTCTACACTCATAACTAATTTCATTGCCCTGTATTTTTTATTGGCTTTGTTTTTTAGTGTTAATGACAATTAGATAACACGATGAAGAAAACCCTTTAGCTTGCTTGTTTATTATATCAGTCTTTCCTTCTTTGACGATGTCAATACATTTACCTATTGAATTTTGACTATGGTACTAATTTTTCGTTCAGCTCATTTGTTTGTTTGTTCTTATGTTTCTGAAAATACAGAATTTTTGTGTTCACAATAGCTACTCGTAAAATGGCAAATACAACACATCATTCACTGTAAAGGGTTACTCTGTCTATTTTCTGCTGGATTCGTCTTAGAGAAAATTGCGACATAAGTCGGTAACAATAACTAGTGAGTTATTATTACCATGCAACCATGCCGAATGTTTTCAAAACTGTACGGATCAGCCAAATTGCTATTCGATTTTCGATTGTTTTTGTGTACAGGATATGCCCGCATTGCCGTGCATTAAGCTAAGGTTCCAATGTTGAGTTGATGTAAAGAAACGTTTAACTTGCAATGCTACTTACTATGGTGTTGATGGTACCTTTATATATAAGAAGGGGAAACGCAGACTTCGATCAAATGCACGCCAAGGTGAACTATACTTCTGTAACTTCCTGCTGCGAATCCAAGAAAAAATTGAAATAATTAAAGAAACTGAAATTGCAAAGAAATGCTTGCCTGCTTTTCGCCGAAAGTGGATAGTTCTTCTATAATTAGTTGTTCTTTAATTAATATTGGTAAATTTGTAAATGTAACTCTACGTTTGCGTAGTTCGTGTAGTATCATATTGTAATGCAGTAATGTAAAAAATGTAGTATCATATTGTAATGCAGTGATGTAAAAATGTAGTATCATATTGTAATGCAGTGATGTAAAAAATGTAGTATCATATTGTAATGCAGTGATATTTGGAAATAAGCAGTGCGTACAACATCGATCAGTTAACATTGAGATTCGAGGCGGTTGCTCATTCCTTTCGTTTTCCAAATGGTTCTTACTATAGGCAATTAATTCTAAGAAATAAAGTCTTAGATTATAAAGATTTGTTGTTATGCGTTTAACGTGAAAGAGTTCCCTAATGGGTTCAATGAAAAACGTTTCATGATTATATTATAAACGATAAAAATGGTTGACAAAAAAAAAATTGTTGTGCATTTAGAGGTAATGTTTAGTTTCCCGACGAACACAGGTACACCAAGGCCAGTAATTTATCTTGTTCTATTGCGATTGTCGGTGAGTCGGCGATCAAGACATATGAACTACAAACGAGTGTGAACATTTTTACAGGTGGAATAATACCGTTACGACTTGCCCTCTGGCACAATCCAACTCCGCTAACTTCACAACATTAATTGGTCTTGGCACCACTGCAGTGACTTAATGAACAATTTCGTCAAAAAGGCGTAATCCCTCATTGCTATCAATTAGCTAATTATAAATAGTTGGTTTGAGACTACTTTAAGATATAAATTCGCACATTTTACAAAAACGCACTTTTTACAGTGTGATCTTTGATTGCGTTTTATTTGAGACTGGAATACGCTAGCGTGCGTATGCGTCATTGTATATTTACTTGACTTGATAAAAAATGTTGAAGAATAGCATAAATTAATTAATTACGTTATCATGATTATTAATAAGGATGGAATTGTGTTTGATGTAATTAAAAAATGATGCTTTAAAAGACGTTTATTAAGTATTGAAATTACAATAAATATTCATAGTAAAACTCCACAATGCTTAACTTTCCATCTGTTCACTTTTAAAATACAAATTTATGCTGCAACCTTGAAGAAATTTTCAAATAAAGTTCACTCTTGATCATGAGTTTCAGTCTGTCAAACTAAACACAGAATGTCAAGATTCACTCTCAGAACGCAGACCTGTCTGCTTAGTTGTCCAACGGAGGATATAAATTTGCCGAATCATTCTCTCAGTCCTGTCTCCCATTGTAATCAACAAACTTAACGCTGTAAACTTGATTATCTTCGCTATCCATTGGAAAAATTCGATTATTTCGTCGGTGGGTTGGAAAAAGTTACCTTTCCCTTGAATAGCGATTTCGGATGGCAACAATGCTTTAATTGTGGCGACTGACCAGCAAAGTTGGAATGTCTCCGGACAAGCTTGTGCGGGACAGCAGGATCACTCTTCTCCAAGTGGTTTTCTGGTGTACCACCGCACAGTTTGGGTGCGCTGTTACTCCTTCTTACTGCTATTTTATCTTCTTGAAGTCTGTTAATGTTGTGATAGATGATTGTTAAAAACTTGTTCATGTCCTTCTCGTATGAGTTCGACGTCTTGTAACTTTGCTTCCCTCTGGGTGGCTCGTGTGGATTCATGAACGTGTTAGTCCTGTCGATGTCCTCCATTTTAGTAACAGTTTACTGGATTACCACGATACGTGAGGTAATTTGTGACTCAGCTGTTGTAAAGGCCTTTATGTCCATAACCGCAATTGCGTAATTGGTTTGAAGTCAGTATTTGAATACTGCTAACAAGCGCTCCGGAGTTAAAGTATATAAACGTAGTAAACAGTCTAATATCCTTACTTGTTACTCCATAGTCGTAATGTGCCTTGATTATTTTTTTGTGATAGGAAGAAATTGTCAGTCCAAAAAAGCGCTCCCAAAGCATTACTTTCGGCGACAGTTTAGTTCAGTCAATTTTTAGTGCGGTGTCAGACGAGAAAGGGAAGTTTTAAAAACTAATTAACAGAGTTTTTGCCGCAAGCATCAAGACTTGTTGTTTCAGTTCGTCAGGTCAAAACTCGCGCATAACATTTACTTATTTAGTTCCATCTATTTTTAGTGCGGTGTCAGACGAGAAAGGGAAGCTTTAAAACTAATTAACAGAGTTTTTGCCGCAAGCATGATCAAGACTTGTTGTTTCAGTTCGTCAGGTCAAAACTCGCGCATAACATTTACTCAGGTTTTCTTGGCTTCAATTCTTTAGTTTATACAGACTTGATTTTAGTGATTGGCAAATTTTTGTTTTACTAACAAATATAGTGATAGAAATTGGATTCTTTTTAATAACGCTCACGAACAACAGGTACATTATTTCATTTGGGTCTAGAACTGGATTGTAACATTGCTCGTACTAGTTACCGCAGTTAAAACCATGAGGGGGAGCACAAGGGCCCAGGTTCACTCCTTATTTTGCCAAACTGAAAAAGGCCTAATGCGCTGAACAATCATTTTCAGTCCAGGACCCTTCAACATTTACTCTGGGTACTCCCCTGTGGATCCGCTCTCCTCTCTCTTGCCCCAGTAAATATTAACGTTTTTCTATCAACAGGCAACCATTGTCAACATATCACCTGGAACTGATGAATAACATTGAAAACTATCAAAAAACATAGGCAATTATAGTCAATCTTAACGCTTCTGCAGATCACAGAACTGAACTCCACAAACCTTGGAAATGATTGAAAAAGTTGTAAGATTTTCGGAAATATTTTTGTGTTATCATGTTACACTCTGAAGTCGGTTCGGATGTGGCCGCTGTGGTCACAAACCAACTTAGCTTGATTTTATATTTCTGTATACAAACAGGAAGCCTCGATACATATGTATTTACAGTGCATTTTAGCCTTTTATCAACTTCTGGAGTGTTTTTACTGAATGTAAAACTGCTTGTTGGAATTCCAGTGATCTTCTTGATTTTTTCTATTTTGCTACTTTTTTTTTTTGCTATTTGCAGAGTTACATTAGCTTTATTACTGCTGAGAACGTTTATTTACAAAATACCGACATAGCTCCAATATTATTATGTTGTTTGTAAGTCTGAAAAGTAATTACATGTTAAACACCATTTATCGCGTCGCGTCGTTTTATTGATAACAGACGTTTGTATTAAATTTTAGATGTTTAAGTTTAATAAAGGATTAAGTCTGTATTTATCAGACACTTGCTAAAAATAAATTGTATGACCATTTACATTTAATTAATAATAAATATCAAAGGAGCCGAATCATTAAAAGTGCGACTAAAATTCAGACAAAAAATCTTCCAGCAACTCCAATCCTCTACTAACTACAACTTTTAATTATTTCTAAAAGTTTTAAGATATATTATTTCAGTTGCCTGTTAAAAACAACTGATGAACAAATTTTCGTGATGAAAAAAGCGTTCATGCATTAATTCAATTGTTCTGAAATACAAAAACCCGATAACACTCATTTTCATTCTATTTATTATCTCATACAAACATACGTATGCGGCAATCTTTCGGTGCTCGCCTCGCTTTAGTTTTCTAAGCTAAGCATGTATTTCACTGTTGCATAGCCTACTAGAAATGTCTACGTGCAAATATAAATACATCTATAGAACTTCATCAGTTCATGTATAAGAAGGTTAAATCGTGCTTAAATTATCACTCTTATCGTGGTTGATCAGAATCCGTCACTGATTGTGCGTGTGGCCGGTCGGATGATATTGCAAAATCATATGTTATCAACCCGAGCCCACTCGTGAACACGTACACATAGCAGCAACAGATACTCGTGTTTCCAACTGATCTGTTTGCTAAAATGGAAGTCCAATAGTAGGTATTGGCATCCTGAACCTTTATGTCAACTTCCATTCAGTCGACCGCACGCAAGACGGTGCCGCAAAAGGTGGAATGCTGCCTTGCTTTTTCTTTCTTGAAAGGCGACACACTACATTGTATATAGTCTGCGACATGGCGAGTTTGCACTGTGTTTACCATAGTTCGCTCTTAATTCGCGCGAACGGATTGTCTTAAGTATAACTACAGTCAATTAGATCAACAAAGTACATGTATGATTAAAATTCCGAAAGGAAGACGAATCAAGCGTGTAGTGAGCTATATAGTACTGGTGCTGCACTGTTACGTTTTAAACTTCTGAACCAACAAAGAGGGACTCCTGTCTTCTCAGTTCTGATGTTGTTGAGTCCTTAAGTGGTACTAATGTTTCCTCTTTCTTCGAAATTTTTGATTCATTTTTTCTAAAACCATCGTTTTTGTTCCAAGACGTCTCGTCGTGTCTTTCTGAAGGGCAAAATAATCCTTTGCCTAACGGTGAACGTTGAGCTTTTTCTTCCGCTGCACAGACATCGGCAAATCTGACTTTTCGTCTCTGCAATGGAGACTTGGAAGCTTCACTGAGAAGGTGAAAAGATCCAGATTTGCTAAGCTGACAGTCAAGGGGTGATGATTCCGTTTGTTGAATAACCCCTACAAAGGGTTCGGATCTGCTTCGTTTTCTGAACGGTGGTTGATTTCTTACCACCGCGGCCGGCTTCCTATCCGGTTGTTTGCGGTTGTAATTGCTCAGCAAGCTGGGATCACTGTTGCTTAAAACACCATCTTGCAGCCTTTTGATGTTGTGGAAAATGAGAGTAAATGCATGATCCATTTCTTTGTCATAACTGCTGGAATGTCTTTTAGAGGAGTGATGATTCATATTTTGTTTTGATCTGTGGTCTTTCATCACGACTACAACATCGATTTTCCAATCGATTGTACGTGATCTGTACCTGGCAGGTAATACATGTTAAATAAGGCGGGTGTTGGTTTATCAGGTTGATATTAAGAACATTTGCCGCTACCAATGAGATGTAAGGTCAGTCAGCACGGGTCAAGTTATTTAAAAAGAGATTTGTAGTATTTATAGCTTTCCTTATCCTACTGTTATAGAGCAGCACAAGCGCATCTAGTCATAATATGAGATGTTTGACAGGAAAAGCTAACCAGCTAAGCAATCCATTATTTTGGAAATCAAAGATCAATCAAGAGGGTCTGAATGGGGGTAGCTCGATAACACTAAACACTTACATTTTGGGCTCTATAACATTAAACAGTTAAATTTTTGGCGTTATAACACTAACAGTAAAAAATTCACTGTAACAGTAAATTTAATCCAGATAGAAACAAAAGACGGCTCCAAAACTGTCGGAAAGTTGTCCGTAGGTCATTTGAACGTTTCCGATCATTTCCGAAGACTACCGAAGATTTCCGAGGTAAAATCCGAAAATATTTCGACTATATACTAAGGAAAAGGACAAACAGTTCATTCGTCACTTAAACAAGGAAAAGACGTTTGAAAACATAGCGTCATCGATATATTGACATGTGATAGATATACATTTTGCAGTGTAAAGATACGATTTTTCTCAGTGAGAGAAATCCTTGTAATTCACTCTAAGTTCTATAATAACATGGGATATTATTTATTGTTAAAAAGGATACAATGCTCAACAAAAATGACAGATTAATGTCATTCCTTCCTTGCTAAATTTACATGTATATGAACGACGAACTTTTCAGCGCCTTTTTTTTAATTTTTTTTTTTTAATTTTTAAATTTTTTAATTTTTTAAAGAAGACTAGTGAGCAGCACAAAGGAAGACTTCTTGTAGTTGTAAGCTTTTTTTCGTTTATTTCCGACGCGTTTCGTCTCTTACTGAGACTTCTTCAGGGAATGAATACAACTTACAAAGAACAGCATATATAACACGTTTTGCGCGTATTAAGTAAAACTTCCGATGGAAGTGAATAATAACTTAACTATGCTGTAAACGGACGTTATAAGAAACGCCTTAATATATATTTTATTGCGTGTTGTAATATTTTGGGGGCCATACTATTAGCGCTAATCGTATGGCCCCCAAAATTCCTCGGCAATAAAGAGATCGAGCTTTTCATTCAAATGCAGTTTAAAAAGAGTGATTGACCATTTCTTTGTGTTCTTGTTAGTTTTGGAGAATTGTTTTTAAAACGTGCTTAAATTCAGTTGTATCGATTTCTTGAATTTCATCGAAGGCAGCTCGAACCAACCTCATTCCCAGGGTCTTCTCCTTCCCGTCCCCTGGAGCGAGATGACAGGAGTCCCTCTTTGTTGGTTCAGAAGTTTAAAACAGTGCAGCACTAGTACAGTATAGCTCACTACACGCTTGATTCGTCTTCCTTTCGGAATTTTAATCATACTTTGTTGATCTAATTGACTGCGCTTTAGTGCATGGGCAGATGATAATAATTTTCGGCCGTTCGATCGGTACCGAAGAAGCTGCATTTGGAGCCTGATTTGGCGAGCCCGAATTCTTCGGTCATTTGGCAGGTTGATAACACTGCACTAAAAATATCTCTTCCTCTGAGAAGTGAACGAACTGCCTCCTTTTGCTACGATTTTAGATTGAATCCCAAATCTCTGGCCATCGCATCCAGATCCACGTCTTCCATTTTCCCGCGAAGAACTCTTTTTACTGTGAAATTGGCACGGTTTCGAACATACAGTCAACTCTCTCTTAACGGACACCTCTATTAGACGGACACCTCTACAAGACGGACGTCTAGTGATGGTCCCTGCCGTTTTTCAGTCATTTTACTGTAACTCACTCTCTATAAGACGGACACCACTCTAAGGCGGACAACGGACACTTGAGAAGTGCTTTTTTTAGTGAAAAATACTTAAAAACGGAAATGTAGGTGCTGAATATGAACAAACGAGTCCACTTTTCTAATGTTATTTTGTTCTAGTTTGCAGGTTTTGCTTAAGTAAACGACTTTAAACAGACTTAAAACAAATGTGTATTCATTGTGCATGCAAAGGTTCAGCTTTATTGCCTCAGAATTACTGGTGTCACGTTATCTCGACTCTCTATAAGCCGGACACCTCTCTAAGACGGACAGTTGTCCGTCTTAGAGAGAGTTGACTGCATTCTAATGATGTGTGATGACATTTTTTTGACAGGCAGCGTCGTATGGGAATTTCCTGTTCCTGTACCAACGCGAAATTTGAATGAAAGCCGATAGTGGACATAGTGGTAATTTTTAACGTCTCTTCCCGACCTTTAGCTCGCATCGAACTACCATACTCATTCGTGTGACCAACACAAAAAATACGACTGTTTTTCAGTCTTGACAAGAGTGTGCACAGTACAAAGTGCCAACTCTTCCAGACCGAGCGGTATGTTCTGTTGTCGATGGGGTGGGTCTTGGTGAGTCTTGAATTCATTCTCCACGCAAAAAGGGTTGTGTCTTCATTTTCACTATCACTTTAAAAAGAAAAAAAGACATTTCTACGGAACCTAAAACTGTTAGTCAACTTAAGCTGTAGATGGCCAAAACGTAACGGAAACATTGCATTGCGAAAGTTTTGTATAATCATCGGATTCCATCAGAATATGAATTTCAAATGACTAACCCTTACCCGACCGATGGAGCAATGTTCCGGCAAATTGACTGTAGCCGGCCTGTTGTATGGACAGCAGATTAAGGTTATATTAATTAACCTTTATTTTGCCAGTAATTTACTCTGACTTGTTATATATTGCCTTTTTGTTATGCATATATGGCACAGCATGTAGGATAATTACAATTGAATTAAAGAGCCTAGCCAAGGAAGCAATGTAGCATTAGTGAGGGCAAATTGTCCCCCCCCCCACCCCCCCCCCCCTCCCCTCCCTCCTCAACTCCAATATCTTTAGGACGGAGTAGGGAGGGGTGCAGGGGGTACTCGGGCATTAGATTTGACTTTCTTCTTCACCGTCACCCTTTAACCCGAGTCTCTCTCTTCCGCTCCCTCCTACATGGTGTTCAGATAAGAAAATCAAAAAGCTTTTTCGATATCGATTTTTCTTTTTAGCCGTCTAAAAACGTAAAAATCCACTTCCGGTGGAAAACTGGAACTGAAGACTGGGGATAGTCCGCTGTGACGTCAATACCAGAATGCCAGTTTCACATGCACGGTTTCTCGATTCCCCAGTATTTTTGGTATGCCTCGACGAAGAAACATGGAAAGATCGTCGTCTGACTGGCTAAGCCAGGTTTTCATATGTCGGAAAAATCTCAGACGATACGGGGATTTTGCTGTTCGCGATCGCCCCAGATTTTGCCGAAATGTCGGAAAAATCGCCGATTATCGCAGAAATCTGGGACGTGTCGGGAAACGCTCCCGATTTTCCCGATTTGTTCCCGACCATCCCAGATGATCGGAGATGTGTACGGTTGAGTGTTTTCATATTAAAAAGTCGACCAAATTTGTGAAGCGGTCGGGAAACAGCGAAATTCCCGATCGTCTGGGATTTTCCCGACATATGAAAACTAAGGGCTTTCAGATGTGTCAAGCCGCCAACTGTCGCCTGCTTTAATTACACGTGAACATTCGCCTGATGTCAGTAACAATCAAGTGACAAACAGATCAGCATTCGTTACTTCAAAAACACAGGTACGCTAAAATAAAACTTGCTTTGTTTTTGTTGTAAAGTGTCTATGTTTTCTAGATGTACATAACAGACAAATGTATCTTTGACCGAATAGAAATTTATTTAACCACAGTGAGTTGAAAAGTTTTTCTTGTCAGTTTGCGAGAGAGTATTTTCACTTCGGTTGGTTTCAAGTCTGAGTGACTCTTAAAACGTCTGAAACGTTTCCCTATAATTTTGCTCTCTATGTTATAAACTTGTGTTTTCAGAAGCTGTAGAAATAGGCCATTTGCACGATGACGTCATTTGACTACTACTACCAGAATTCATTTCGTTTTTCCTTTCTTATTTAAATTTTGTAATCCCAATGCGGTTTAAATAACAATAGCCCTAATTTGCACTACAAAACAAAAAACTGAAGGATTCTGGTAGTAGTAGTCAAATGACGTCATCGTGCAAATGGCCTATTGCCCGAGTCGCGAAAACATGCGTGATATCAATCCTTAATTTTTCTCGGGCCCATGCGATTACATATACAAATTTGAATTTTCAGTAATATGGATGAGATAAGATGGAGGCCATCCTGGCGGCCGTCTGGTTGACGTCACATCCCCCCCAGCAGCGCCACAACCCATAATATTTACCTTATCTTGTAGAGCACATCACGGGCTATCTATTATATGTAAATTTTTTTGGGGGTGATAGGGTTGGGTAAGAATTTTTTTTCCCAAACCTCTGGCGGTGGAATTTTTTTTCCCGGCATGCAAGGCCTATTCAGACTTGGGGGGGGGGGGGGGGGGGGGGGGGGGGGGACTTTTCGAACCACCCTCCAGTAAAATTGTGATAACTCAAGATTACACCGAAATAGCCACGAGGCTGAAATTTTCTGACTTTTCCTAGAATTTATCTAGGGACATTTTGGTATCTATAACATGTCAGTGTGATTAACCATGTTGCCATGGCAACCGGTTTTTGACACAGGTTTTCAAAATATTAAAATATGGTGAATTCTTAAAAGATCTTGTTCTTTAACTTATAGTGCATTTTCTTGTTAGAATAGTTTTTTCTTGGGACTGTAGTTCTTGAAAGACATCAAAAAATTTTAACATCAAATATTTGGGGGGAGGGGTAGGTAAATTTTTGCTCTCTTTTACTTATAGACAAACATTTTGTACTATTTATTAAATAACGCTTCTAAGTTCATTGTGTGGATAATAGACATTAGTTTGATACGCGTTTTATACATTCTTTTATACATTTTTCTCTTTTAGATATTTTTTAAATTTTAATTTAAACCGAAAAAAAAAAGAAAATCCAAGATGGCGGATCCAAGATGGCGGATCCAAGATGGCGGACAATAATTTCAAAATTATAGTTTTATCGCTTTGTATTGCTTTTTCTCGCTTTAAAAGTGTGTCCTTGTTTGTATTTATTATGTTTTAATATTAAAGAGACGATTTTACAGTTATATTTGATATTTTAAGTTTCTGGATGGAAAAATATCAAAGAAACGTCGGAAAAACAAAAAATGACGTCATTGTGACGTCATAATTTGGTGTGGCAGGTCAAAACAGGGTGTGAGATTTCCTTGTATGAACGTGAACATTGTGTGAAAGTTTCATGGTCCTAGCCTTACTGGTCTCAGGAGGGGCTCCCGCTTGGCTCATAAAGCGCCTGTCATGCAGGCTAATGTTCCAAAGTTACGTTTTCGGTTATCATTTCGACGGACAAATTCGCTGGCCTCATCAACAAGTCGCACAGCGTCGGTTGTTGTCTTGTGAGTATTTAAGATTGCAACATTGTTTAATCTCTGTTGGGTCATCTTTGCTCACATTCCGTTTGCAACGCCAATTGCCCATCCACGGATGGAAACGAAACTTCGGTCGCTAACTTCTGATCGTCTAAACTTAATTGTAAAAATGCAGCAGTCAATGAACAGATATATAAAAAATAACGCGAACGCTTAGAGACATGTTGAATTTGATCGAAACACCCTGAGAATAGAGAATTAGAAATGGATGCGATTTCAAAACATGTGATACTATAGAAACATGGGACAACAGAAAATTCGCATAATGCTTAATGGGTACAGTACCCATTAATCATTATGCGAATTTCCTGTTGTCCCATTTTATCAGTGTTATAAAATAATAGTTGCGTTATAATTGTGGTCATTGTAAATGTTTTTTCGTCTAAGACGAGTAGACGGAAAAATAGACGGATAAATTTGGGACGAGAAACTCGTCCTGCACCGGATTCATATCAGACGAGTTTTCCGTCTGTAGACAAGTTTCCCGTCCAAGACGGTTTTCCGTCTCTAATATGAATTCGGCCAATGTTGGCAAAAGCCACTGAATTTTCGTTTCCATAGCGGTGCCATGTGTAAAACGCGGTACTTTGATTTACAAGTGTATAGAAGGTGCCAAACAAATTTCAATGCATACCTTGGTTGGATTATTTTTTTCTGCCCCCCCCCCCCCCAAAAAAAAAAAAAAGTCAAATGGTCGGCCCCTAAGGCAATATGTTTAGCGCTGCAAAGTGCGCCTGCGTGTCGCCAGATAACGTTCTCGTGTGCTGCTTATAAGTGATTATAGTACGTGTTATAAATAACTGATAAGTCGCATGAAGACGATTTTGACGTCAAGGGATTTATAAGAGATTACGCCGGTTGGTAATCCTTTCATTCTTAATTCCCAAAATTTTATCTGTTTAAAGAAAAACACCAAGTAAAATACTCCGGAAAGAATTATTCTAATATTGCTGAGAATTAAAGCTAGAGTTTTCATTTCAGCTGGACAGATAGAAGACTACATGATTTAGTTTTTTTTTTGACTGTACAAGTAAATGATGTAAAGAACGGCCAGAACCGACGCAAAAACGAACAAAATGTTCCAAGCCCGGTTACTACCCATAACTTGCAAGTCACGGTTGGTTGAAAATCAAAAAGAAAACACATTTTGCTCCCTAATAGAGTACAATCCTTCAAAGAGTTCACCGCAAACGCAAATCTCGTATTTGAACTTCTTCTGAGAGTCAAATAACCGGTGCTTCCTGCTTTATCTCAATTAGTCTGTAAGACAACTTGAACTTCACAATAAAATACATGAGACGAGACAGATCGCAGTTTGTATACAAATATAATTTTATATATTTTATATATGATTTTGTGTTATGTGACACAACACGAAACAAAATTTAAAGAAATGTATGAGTGAAAATATAGTTTACCCAGGTATCGACCATCTCCACTACTGGGATCAGTACCTACTTGTTAACATCTGAGAATTAAGACACATTTTCAGCTAAAGATACTGTACATGTCAGGAAAGTAATGGGCTCCCCACATGTAGTGTCACTTTTATTTGTTGATGGGCGATGAATTTACATTCATATACAAATAATGCACAACCATATACTGTTAATACTTATTTCATTGAAAAATTTAATAATATGCAGTTTAACTTTACAACTTGACACAGCTAACACATTATGCTAAGACCTGATGAAGAGAAGGCGCTAATACTAAAAGTACAATGTTTTCAAACTGCAGCCTGTCGCGTTCCATGACTGAATGATGCTGGAATATATAGAGCGTATGCACATGACGTCACGGCGGCCATATTGGTGTACCAAAACAATAGAACGGCGGCCATGTTGGTGTACCAAAACAATCCTGTGGGATTTGAACGCTTTTCTTATGTTAACACTTTCTTTTGTTCCAATAAATTTGCATAGCTGCTTGCCACGTGAGTGCATACGCTCTATACGTGAAATTGATAGACAGTATTGTAGGGAACAATTTTGCCTTGTCTTAAAAAAATTGTCCAACAAAACAATAAAAGCATTAAAAATAAATGATGGGACATCCTTTGCTATCACATTTAATCAGCTAATGTACTACAAAATTGCCTTGGGCGAACTAAGTTGTTTCATGGTAGTTGCTTATTAACTGATCACTTTCGATTTGATATATTCAATTTTTAAAGTGCCCTACTTCTGCTACTTCTTCGACTTCATGCTGGTAACAGTTTGTGAAGCTGTGATCAATTGACTAAATTTAGACATCATTTAAATTATATTAATGGCATTAGTAATGAGCTCATATGCTTGTGCTAAGGTCCATTGTTATTCTACATTGATCGCCCTGATGAACAGTTTAATTTGTCCATTTAACAAAAATACAGATAAACTGCTATCGCCTTTCCTTCGTTACCACAATCAAAGGATTAGTAGGTAGATCTGTCCATGGTCGCCTTGTTAAGGCTGGCCGTTTAACATGTTCTTTTGTTGTTGCATAGTCGTCATAAAACGAGACTTTTCTTCTTTGTGTTGGACTGGTTGCACCGCCGCAGAAAGACTGCGACTTGGGGCGAATCGGGTCCAAAGCTCCTGTGTGTATCTGTATGTCTTCTAAAGACGGATCTGAAGTGCTTCGTTCCATTCCCGAAGGCAGGTGTAATCTGTTTGCAGGATTTATCCCCGATTTGCTGTCAGCTTGATCGAGTGTTGGAGCACTATTAGATAAATGGCCATCTTGCAGCCTCTTGATGTTGTGAAAGATGAGAGTAAATGCATGATCCATTTCTTTGTCATAACTTCTGGAATATCTTTTAGAGGATTGATGATTCATATTTTGTCTTGATCTGTGGTCTTTCATCACAACTGCAACAGTCTATTTTCCAATCGATTGTACGTGATCTGCAACGATATGCCTTATATCACTTAATTCTATTAGATTCCAAGTTGTAAAACAAAGTGGCGTGTTGATGACTCGACACGTTCTACTTCCTACAGATGACTTCAATCTGTTTTGAATACTGTTGTAAACAATGTCCTCTTAGGATTGCGTCAACAAACACCACAATCGTCTGAATTGCGTGAATCAAAGGTATCTCCACTCTTGCGTGCAAAGTTCTTTATTTTCGTGTTCCCGTGTTTACTTTATTTAATGCCCTTGTCTTTAACAGCCTTGACGCAGTTATTTAATTCCAGTAAGGGCATGAATCTGTCAAATCATAGAAAAATTATAGAGTTAAGGTTTTCGACTGAACTAATGAAAATTATCAATGAAAGGCTAATTTACTTTATTCAATTTGCTACCAATGATGAGCTTAAAATGACAATACCCAATAAACAAATTAAGGTTAATATAGGCCCTTTCCCAGCTGCCTCACGTACCTGACATACTGCATTCAGCAAGACGACATTGAACTGCCTGGCTAAATCCTGTGTGATACTTTTAAAAATGCTTTATAATCGGCTCAAAATTTAGAAAGATTAAGGAAAATTAAACATCCTCTTGATATTAAATTTTAGTCGAATGACTGACGTCATAGTCATGTTAGCGGCTTTCAGAAGCAGTTATGGTCAAGAAATTGAAACGTTAAATGAACTGCATCAAGGACACGCCGCCAGATCTTGTGCGAATTGCATTAGAAAGCAGAGTTCAAATTCATGGTATTACATAATATGTATAAACATATATAACATGTACTCTAATCACCGTTTCTTCCCAAAGAATAGCATTTTCTTGGAACTTACAAGGCACACCGTAATAAACTGCCGAACCCCGTCATGCACAAGAGCGTGCAGTTAATTGTTTTGTTTTTCATACATTTGTCTGAAATTTTTGCGTGGGCTTCGATGGGATTTTACAGATAAATGCACGGAAAACCAAAAAAATATATCTGTATGCGCTTTCTAAGACAGCTAAACCCCTTAAATTTTATGAGTAAAATTTCTACATATTATGTAAATTTGGAATTCATAAATATTGGAAAATTCCAATTTTATCGAAATTTTTTAACACTTTATGTGGTGGCATGTTTGCCTTGATTACCCGACCCCCAATAAGCGCGAACGCCTCTTTAACAATTAGAGTTGTACCGCAGGCGCTTAAATTAGTAATGATAACACGCTGTAATAATAATGCTTAAAGTCAGATAACAAATATTGCTGACTGTATAAGTGTACAATTATAATTATTAACAATGTTGCTAAAATATACGGTTATAATGTGTTAAATGCGTCAGCATCTGCATTCCTGATAAATTGCCACGTCCTCATGTACATAAAAAAACATCAGGACAGCGCACAACACGCTGACTTTGAACGTTTATAACTTTAGAAGCATTTAACCAATACCCACCAATTTTTTAGACTTTTTCGGAAATTTATCTGGAAAAATTTTCATGTGACAGATTGTTGTTCCTGACATATGATGATTACTAAAATTTTGAATTTTCTTCTTAAATTAACGTTTAAACAAGAACTTTTTAACTTTCTTATAGTAAATTACATTTTGACTCAATTTTTTTTCTTTTCAAACATGATAAAAATCCAAGAAGACAGATCCAAGATGGCGCCCATTCGGTACGGTGACGTAATTTCCGCGTCAATTGGTGTTATGACGTCACATTCAGGAAGTCTGTTGACCCACCTCTAGACCGATGAATCGTTAAAGTGCCTATCACCCCTAGATAGGGGTGATAGGCACTTTAAGGTCGCGGGGGACAGGTTCCGCTCATCAGTATGCATTTATGAAAAGAGTATGCACGAAGTGTGACGGCTGATACCGAAAATGCGCGAAATATTCATGAACACATTCAAAGTTCTAAATAGGCCATTTGCACGATGACGTCGTATGATTACAACTACCAGAATCCTTCAGTTTTTTGTTTTGTAGTGCAAAATAGGGCTATTGTTATTTAAACCGCACTGGGATTACAAAATTTAAATAAGAAAGGAAAAACGAAATGAATTGTGGTAGTTGTAGTCAAATGACGCCATCGTGCAAATGGCCTATTGCACGTGCAAAGCGCTGTCTGGTAAAATACACTATTTTCAACGCATTGTTCTTTCTGTTTCTGCATGAGGTGTTGACAATATCCCGTGGATTAAAATTAGCAAAATTGCCATAAATATATATATATATATTTTTTTTTGCATTCGTGTTTGCTCGGGAAGCCTTCGGAAGTGTAAAAACAAGCAATTTTGTGTCCAAGAATTCAGCGCGGATAGAGAATTTCATGAGTTGACACTGCAGGGAGGTAAACTAGGTGTATTGTAGATTGTCATACCCGACTCAAAAGTTTTAAATAGGCTTTCAAGGGGAAGATATGAGGCTTCAAATTCTAACATGGACAATTTTACTTCTTTAAAAGCTAATAACTTTTAATTAAAGTTGAAATAAAAAAAATCGGAGTCAGATATGACACAATAGACGTTTTGACGGATCAGTAGTGGTGAAATCAACTTGCTTTGGGTTCTTCTCGAGGAGCAAACTTGGACACAAAACCACGTTTTAAGAAAAATAACTTTTAGTGGCTTACAGCATTGCCGCAGCAGCGCGATCCCTTCAATAAAAAACAATCCTTATGCACTTCCATTATTCGCCAATATCTCTGTTAAATTTTAGCGAAATCGGCTTTCAAGCGTTCACGATATAACGTTTTTCAAAGTGACACCCCTGCTAAAATGTTGGCTTATGAATTTATTCATGACCAGGTATCCCCCGCGGCCTTAAAATTAGAAAACTAAAGTTGACAAAAAAAGGAATGGAAACGGAAATTGTTTTTGCTCATTTAGCAGTGCTGAGAATCCAAAGCCTTTGTGAAGAGGACAGACTGAATCCTGAAATTTTCCTTGTGCTAAAACTAGTCCTACTGATTTCTGTCAATGCTGTTTATGTTTGAACATTTGTTACTACTCATATCGAATTTATAGATATGTATTTTTCGGATGTTTTTAAATTCACAGTAGCACGCAACAATATCAATATGTTTCAGTTGTACAAATGAAAAATGAGGAAGATATACATATACCTGTTTGTAATATTAAAGTTCGGGTTATTATCGTAGTTAACAGATATAAACTCAGTATACAGAAAAAAATAATCATACTGGTAAAGGAAAAACATTTTTATATTTACTGACAATATCATTTCCTGGAAAAAATAACTTCCTGGAAATGACTGATTAGAAGTTCAGTTTACAATTCGATTAATGTCACCAGGAGGATGTAAAGCTGTATATTCAAACATTTCAAAGTCACGTCGATAAATTCTTTGAAGTTGTAGTACATTTTCCCTAGGAACCTCGGCATAATAGCGTTCCAACTCGTCCTTAGTTCCTGTAAAACGGACAGGTGGAAAAGAAATTATTTTGTCGACGCCTGCCTCGTGTAAGACAAACCTGGCGTCCTCTTCTAACGTCTCGTAATGGCCAAGAAAATCGTAGTTTATTTCGCACGGATGGCAGAGTTTGTAGTAATGCTGCCAATGTTCATTATATCGGCCTCCTTTTCTATTGACGTCAATCAAGTACAAGATAAAATTCGAGAACTTGATTTCTCGGTCTTCTGCATCATCACCAAGTCTTTCTCCAACCGATCGCTTGATTTTCCGTTCGTATTTCTTGTACACCTCATTGTCCTTTCTCGTAAATTTGTCCTTGTACGCCGACAACAGTCTCTCGAAGGGCTCTCTAACGAACATAAACTTGAAATAGTTATCTAAAATGTAGCTCGCCTTGCTTCTTGAATAAAAACTAAGTAAGTTGAAGCGCTGATGATGCACAGATCTGTGGTTTCTTTTCCCGACAAGATGCGCCATGATTGTCTTCCATGCTGTGCAAGCGACCTTAGGAATATAGCAGTAAACAATCCTGTGCTTGTTATCCACTATAAGATGTTTCAGGAAACTTGGCTGCAACGCAGAGCTTGATTTTGTCTTTTTACAGTAGGATGAGATTTGTCGCTTGCGTTTGTCTTGTCTGGACGCCATAATGGCAGCGAACTAAACAGTATAGAAGAGAAACAAAAAAAAATAAAAACCTCATGCTTTACGGAAGTAATTGAACATTCAGCTATTGTTATTTTTACGTTTGCTTGTGCTACATGACTGCCTAAACAAAGTTCGTGATTTCCATGTCTAAACATATCATTACAGTCAGTGCATTTTTGTATGGGCAATTAAATGATGACTAGACTGATGGGTTCAGCTCTGTGAGCATGCAAACAGAAACCCAGATAAACGACGCATCTTCACTGTCATATCAACTATTTTTGTTTTCTGAGCTCAGTTCCGGAAGGAAGGCACACTGAATATCTAAAACACCTAATTCAGTTTAATATGTGTTTGGTCAAGTGCTAGTGTCCTGTTCGATTGTATTTGTTTATATAACATGATTTTTATTCTGAGAAATCGATACAATAAACGCAAAGTGATGGCCAAATTTGAGATAGGACGAAAAGGGTAAAGTTCTGATTTGTCTAAAATTTTTATCTTTATTTGATATTCTATATTTCTATATTTTGGGTGTTTAACACTTGTTCATGAGTTATTCACGACAGTTAACATTTCTTGCCTGAATTCTTCTTGAATGATCTGTTGCCGCAGATATGTTTCCCATTAAATCTTGGGAAGAATAAACTGCAAAAAATATAAAACAAAAAAATTAGAAGCCCACTCTTTGGCGCATTGCGTAAACATTTACGTTCATGGACATGGAGTGTATTGAAAGTACCAACTACAAGACCCATTTTTTAACTCTAAAAGTATTAAACGTACTCAGGGTATCTCACTCCAGAGCACCAAACCCATCGACATAACAGAAAACTAAATTGCAACACGGTGTATCTCGCAGTTTCAGAAGTATCTTATACATGTCATAGCGGTTAACAATTGGGTATCAATACACATTATTTTACTTTGTAGTTGTTGTTGTTTTTTTTTGGTATCGTGATTGGTTAAAAAGATCTCGCGTCACTTTTAATTAAACCAATTGCAAGTAGGGGAAAAACAAAAGAAATCTATCCGTGACTTTATACTTGCACGTGTTTTCCCGCGCTTAGAGGCGGCTGCATGTATTTACTCCGAGATCTGTTTGGTCCTTGGAATGATTGGTTGGTTTATTTTGCATTTTCTTTGGTTAACTTCATGGTTTTATGATCAGACTTAAACTGAAAACCTCTCTAAAGAAATTTAATAATTAGGCACAAACTGGCGCGTTGCATCCGTCGTTTTTTGCTACTGAAAATACGCTTACCTTTGACTCTGTGTTTTTCTGTTACCATGAACAGCCAAAAGAACGAGAGGCCACCCAAAAGAGCAATGTATGTAAACACTCTTCTAAGGCGGCTCATCCTGTACAAAAGACAAAAAGATAAATAGAAAAGAAATTAAAAAGAAACTACAGCGGTTTTATTAGTTGTGTCGCGTAAAACCAAAACCAAAGTCAATCACTTGGCCAACAGAAAACAGACGCAGACCAATCCAAAGAACCATCAGAACTCGAAGCAAATACATGCAACCGGTGCTTAGCGCGGGAAAACGCGTGCAGGCAAGTCACGATTGGTTTTAGTTTTAGTTCTAATTGGTGGAGAAAGTGGCGCGATTTTTTTTAGCCGATCACAAAGCGTGATAATGTTCACCAAAGCAATCGTGAAATTACTTTCGATACTCAATTGAAAATCGCTCCAATTTAACCTTACACGGCGAATAATGACTAAGTAACTTGTTTCAGACGTTGAGATGTGATGGAGAGCGGAAAGGCGAACTACAATTTCAGACGAAAGCAGTTGGGAAGGTTATAAAAATGAATAGCATAAAAGCTGAATTACACCGATGCTCTGTTAAGTTTAATAATGATCAACTGTTTCATACACAGATATGCTTATCAGAGTGTTTATTAGTTTGATTTTTTGCACCTTCTGTGGTAAAGCGCATGTGTACAATCATGTATGGACCGGTGCAATCAATTGCAATTGTATGAATTTTGGTATCTTCGAGACCAGCATGACCAAGAGAGCTGTCTGTAATAGAGAGGTGTACTCCGTATTATGGAGGTATCCGTAAGCAGAGATTCGAATGTATTTGAGAGAAAAGAAATGATTAGCAGGCACCATAATAGTGCGCCATCAATCTGGGTTGCTCTCTTGCCTAACCCATCATATTTCGCTTCATTCAGTAAGTTATACACCTTGGTGGTATGAAATATCATCGGTTTATGCCCACAAAATGAATGTGTGTGTGTTTTCATGTCTGCGCGCCATAAACATTAAATCGGTGCTTATATAGAATATTACCTATAAATGATACAACACGAAGGCAGAGGTAAGCAGGTTTTTAACTGGAACCGGGAAATTTGAATGATGATCGATAACACTGATAATATACCTCCGTGACGACTGGGTTACTCCTATACACAATCTTGTTGATTTAATTTTCCCTAAATTCTCCCCGCATGCGCTTAATTACAATACATTTAACTTATCTTGTGTTCAAGCGCATTATCCCCTTATACAGTCTCGAATTTAATTTGAACCTTGTTTTCTATCACGAATCTGCGTGATTCACAGTGCATGAATAGGAAATTTTCTCGGAAGACTATCAAATTAACTTTCATTTCTAACGAGCTAACTAGCTGCAGTAAACTAAAATGTCCAAGAATGGAGTTGCCCCATAGTTTTGATAGGATTTTGAGTCTGTCCTAACAATCAAAAAGTATTAATTACCGGAGCTCGTAGGTTGTATTTCGGAGGGATTTGTTGGGTCAAATGGTAAAATGTATTTCTATTTTCTGAAGGACTTGCGTAATTCAGGAATCGTGCTTAGCCTTCATTTCTTGCTATCATATTGTTACATTTAATTTTATGATTAATCAGTATACAGTATATTTGTTCATGGTCATGTTCAATACGCAATTCAGCCTTAGGGCTGCAGATTTGTTTCTAAAACAAACCGCTATTCACAATCACTTGTAATGGCGTTTCTCAATCTCTGGCTTCAGTTTTTCAGTCTTGCAAAAAGAATATTAAACGACGAAGTTTGGGAAGGGATTGCATGGAGGAAAGGCAGTTTCATAAGGTTTATGAAATTATTTTCTTAGGTCAAATAACCAATTGATCAATCAAGAGAAATATCGAGTATGTTTATAAATGCATACCGAGTAGAGCAGATGTTTCCGATCAATGAACCCCTCTGGACATCTGCATACGAACATGCAGGATGCCATTTCCAATTGAACGAATTAAATATACAATTTCGAGAAAACTTCGTATGTTCTCCCTGTTGATCTTCGACTTCAACTTCTTCATCTTCACTTTCTTCACGTGAAGTTGTTAAAAGGTTAAAACGTTTGGACATGAATACGGTGATAATTGTCGTGCCTTGATTCATGTGTCAAAGTTGACAACAATTTGTTATCGGTTCCGCGGTTCGCTCCATACATAAAATTGCCTTATTTTGATCCGTTGCCTTATAGACAAGCCTTACGTTTACACTTTGTGAACAAAAAAGCAAGGCAATTATTTTCTGCTATATTGCAAATTTTAAGTGTGGTTTACTAGAGATAAAAACGATCGTTTTAATCGCTGACCGCAAAAGGCGGCATGATAAAAATTATGCAGCCATATGCTCAAAACCCCTTGACCGAATAAATATACGAGATGTTTCTCAAAATAAACTCTAGAGTTTAAATAGACTCAAGAGGCTTTTAACGAAGATACAAGCAGTATCAGAGAAGTAGTTTATAAACAAACCAACGGTGATATTTAGGTTACGGATGTTTCTCAGTATGAACAAGAAGGAATTGAATTAAAGAAAACAGCATTGAGATTACACAAATACGTTGCCGAAAAAACACGTTGAAACGCTTACCTTGAGTCAAAACGCAAACAAAATCAACGTCCCTTTTTGCAAGACCTCAAGAGCTACGTGCGAGAGGATCGGTTTGATTAGAGCAAGCCTTAGACGTTTATTTTTTTTTAATTTTTTTTTCCGCAGGCATACCAGCAAAAAGCTGGAGTGCGCCATGGAAGATTGAAAGCCAGACGGGAACTCTATGCTAATTATTCGGCATTGTCAATGGAACGACCGCTCCTCGTGAAATGCAGCCCGCTCATTGATCGTATTGTAATGAGATGAGAAAATTCTGTTAGGATCTTGATGATAATTAATGGAGTGCAGATGTCTTTTCATCCGTCACGAGAGGAGTATATTACAATGTATATGGAATATCTGGTAAACAACAGAGGGGACGTGGGTAGGGAAACGGCTTCGTGTGCGGGCAAGAGCAAACTTTAACAGGATGTTTTTAACAATGCTTGCGCTTTCCCAATGTTATATGTAACAATAAAAAAGTATCATTAAAAAAGGCACAAAACATATTTGTATCTCTACTGAAATAAGCAGTCCAGCCAGTTGTTCCGTCAGAGAATGATTATATAAATACACTGAAAAAGAACTGTCAGAGAATTATATTATACTGAATAACTGTGGATGCCTCGAGGAAGAAAATGGATTGCAAATTGAAAATTTGAGTTGTTTTCCATTTATAAAAGAATCATCGGAAATTCCGGTTGCGAGGTAAATGGTTACCCAGCACGTTCGTGAGTTCCACCGGAAAATGTCCGAAATGAACGGAACTTCAATTCTTAAGAGATAGTCTCGGGATGCTTAACATCACGGTTTAACATGATTTGGCAAAAAATACCGGTATTTCGGTTTGAAAGCAAAAGAGTTTAATTTCCGGAAATTTTTGGTTGGGGATCATGAAGTACGTTTTGTACTCCTTTAGTCCTGGTTGGTACGAGCTTATCGAAATCTGTCTCTTGGCATTGATCATTTCTCTCGGTTCCAATCTTAAAACAAGGGGGAATTAAAGATTCAAAAGTGAATTGTAGTGTAAAGCGACATCTCTTTCGGTTGGAATGCGGAATTTGAAGAAACCCTTGTCATTATTTAACGGTAATCCATCCCAACTGCTTCTTTCCTGCAAATGGCAAACAGGTACCCCCAATTTTTCCGGTTGGGTTCAGATTTCTGAACGGAAATTCGTGCGGCCGCATTAACGCCTGCGCATATTAAATTAACCATCATTTTTCACTATATTTCCAGGTCTTTCACGGCCTTCTTGGTTGTTAATATTTTCTTTTCGGCTTCAACTAAAATAGCAGCTCATTCGATGGGCATATCCCTGCGGTGGCTTGTCAGGCTAGCCTGCGTAGCAAGCGGTTACGCGAGAATCCAACTTTCGCATAGCACGAACTCTCGCGGAACGAACTCTCGCGGACTGAACGCTTGCTACGCTGCTTTAACCTGAGTATCAGGCCTTCCTTTGGGAGAGGGGCTAAAGGGAGAAACCCCGAAAGCCTGATACTCAGGTTACGCAGGCTTCAACTCCAACTTTATTAAGTCGGTAAAGCCAATAGGCATCACACCAACTATAAAACTATATATACAATATAATAAAATACAATTAAGATACATACAATCATGAGTTAAAAATAGATATACAAGTGTATCACATCGAACGTTCGGTTTTTCAACTCAATCGTAACGAGTTCGTAACCGAAATCGAACTCACGAAAAAAAAAAATTCGAATCGAATAAAATCGAACGTTCGATTTTCGAATTCAATGGCACGAAAGAGTTCAATTAAGTTCGGTCATCGAAAGAAGTAGACTGCGAGCTGTCTCTTATTTTTCTTTTCGACTAGTAGTCGATCAACGCGCCTCGCAGCTTCAGTCGCCGCTCGCGCGTGCGTGCTCGCTCGACTATAACTAAAAGAAAAATAAGAGACGGCTTGCAGTCAACGAATGAAATGGAACTTACAAAAGAAAAACGCGAGTCGAACAAAATCGAACGTTCGATTTTCGAACTCTTGATGACAAGTACGTAAATTGATCCAGCATTAAAACAGTCAAGGCGAAGTGAAGTCTTGTTTCTTTTATTATCGGTCCATATTCTGTGATTGTTCTTATCATATATTCCCTATGAAAATGTCACTGCGTTGATTGTTTACTAAGGAAAAAGCTTTTTTGTCCACAGAACGGCTTCAAGTCTTAATCATCTCGGGAATCGTCTTGATTATCTTTATCCATCGCAGCAAAATTGTCCTGAATTGTAGCAGTCCGCTTCCGATTCCAGCGCACGTCGGATTTCCTTGGCTTGTCGGCGCTTCCCCAAACTTGACTCGATTTTCACGGGAACATTAACTCCACCGCCAGCTCTCGAACTGACCTTTCGGTCATTTACTGGATTTCTGTTCTCGAAGAATAAGAAAAAATTGTAATGATTGTATTTCCACTTTTCGCCTAATCGATATCTTCGAAATTTTGTACGCAACTGCTTGTGTCGCAGTGCGAAATTTAATTCCAACCCTGATGCGGTCGGCATTTGCTTCTGGTTCGAAAGGTGTTGCTGCGCAACTCTGAGAAGAACACAAGTAACCATAAAGTTTTTTTTTTTCAGTTTCACTTTATAAATCTTTATTTGTACATATTATCTGTTACCTTTTAAAAAATAAATAAATATAAGTTGAAATTACAGAAGGTATTTTGAAAGTTAAAGGTTAAGAATATTCGTTTTGTAAGGGATTCCATTTCTTAACAAAAGTTTTATATTTATCCTGCTTCATTGCTACATATTTCTCTGTATTATATTTATTAAGTAAAAGTTGTTTAAAATATGCAAGATTGCAGGCTAGATTTCTCTTTGTCTGTCGTTCCAAATAAAAATTTTACCGATAATAAAGATATAATTTACCAGATCCATCTCCTCTCTGAAGAAACCTATGATAATATCTCGCAGTAGAAGGCATCTGTAGCTGCTAATAATAACTTCGTTCCAAAAAGATTGTGAAAAAGGGCCGAATCAAATAAAATGTGTTGAAAAGTCTCCGGTGTTTCTTTATAGAAAGTACAATTTGAGTTTGTTAGATATCCTATTTTACAAGGGAGTACGTTAGTATAAAAGATGTGGTTTAACACCACATACTGAAAGGAACGTGCATGCTCAGAAGCAACTTTTAATGGTAATAGGAATGCCTCAGAAAGTTGTTCATCTTTTAAGTTAAACTCATCTGCTAACTTAGCCCATTTTTTAGGATACTCGTGAACAAGTTGTATTATAATAGGCTATAATAGCTACGGCATCTATCACTTTCTAAGTCAAAGACAGTTTTTGTACACAGCTTTCTGGTACGTAAATGCGGTGGAACTGATTTTCTCAAACCAGGCGCGCGTTTCTCGAAACCCCCGAAGACTTTTCGGGCCCGAGAGCTATTTTTTAAATGTAGTTTCTAACGAAAGGCGTTGAAGTTTTTAACCCACAAATCAGCTAAAGTTGGGTATTAAATGTAAGATTTTATTGTTTAGCTTTCAAAATCAACAAAAACCGAATCTTTATTGGTAAACATTCAGCACGTAACACAACTTTTCGGGACTTTCGAGAAACGCACGCCAGTCCACGTCAAAACGTTGAAATTTACAAGTCCTTTTTGCATTGCTTAACAATGTTAAAAGATTCTCCTTGCGATGGTAGTTTCTATAAAAGACACTTTATTACATTTTTAACTTTTTTCAATCTCTTTTTAAAGTTTTTTTCAACCAAAAGGTGTACATCGTAAGTTATATAGACTCCTAAGAATTTTAATACATTTTTGCCACCTAACACCAAAGGGTTTGTCTTCACGCGGTTATGATCCGATCCGATCCACATTGCTTCAGTTTTTTAGACGTTTAAGTAACCATAAAGTTGCGTTTAAAATAAGTCAAGGCGGGCATCTTCTCTTTCATGCCCGTTTCTGCGAAAATAGATTAAAGTTTTACGCGTTCACCGGATCAACTTCGGACTCTATTTTGTATTTTAGCTCAAAGTTTGATTTCCGAACTCAATCGAACTGAATCGAACCATGACCGTTCGATTTTGTTCGATTTAATTTCGATTTGGTTCCGATTAGGTTCGGGCATCGAACTCACAAAAAAGTTTTGTGTTCGACTTCGTTCGATGGCCGAACTGCATCGAACTCTTTCATTCGACTGAGTTCGATTGAGTACGATGGAAAGTTTGTTCGATTTCGTTCGATATTTAACATATCTGCTTTCAGCAAAGCCGACTGCGAATACTTCACTGTTGCGTGTGCCGGAACTCCAACCGAACTTGGTTTCAAATAGAACGCGTTCTTCTGGCGAACAGAAATTTCTGACCGGTATTTCCGAAATTTTTGGGTAAACAGTAAAGAAGCTTAGGCTAAGTTTTCAACGAGTACTTTCTCCTTCCCTTTGGAAACTCGATAACAAGCGGCTATGGCTTATTCTCTGTTATAGGAATTCCCTTTTAGTCGTCCTGTTGATATTCAAAGATAATGTCATGCACGGAGTAAGGGTACTTTCAACATTTTTAAACCAAGTCTGTTTTGACAAAAAAATCGGACAAATTATCGTGACATAGCCCCTTTAACCCCAAAGCCGTGAACGAAGATCCTGTTAACTGGACTGCTTAAGAGGTCTAATCAGCTAAAGCGATAAACAACAAGAAAAAAGACGTCCGAAGACTCCTGCACAGCCTGTGATGCAACGTTTCTGCAACGTACTTCTCTCGTACTATTTGTGTCTTTATAAAGGGCTTGTCTAACTTAAGAATTCATTATGAGAAACCAGAGATGAAAAACCAAGAGAAATGAAGTATTCTGTTGGAGAAATAACATACTTTTTCCCAATTTGTCATGTCAAGGGTTTGAACTACGTATTTGGTTGCATTTATACCAGACTGCGCCTTTCCTCTGCGGTTTTTTGAGCTACTTGGAATTCTCTTGCACTATCTATGTCAATCTTCAAGGTGAAAGGCCCGTCTATCGGAAGAGCTTATTACGAGAAACATTTCTTATATTTCAAGGGTGTGGAGTATTTGGTTGCATTTAGATCATACAGGCGTCCAACCTCGTTCCCAGGTTTTTTTAGGTTGACTGGCGTCTTCATGCAATACAAGACTGAATCAATTTAATGTATGGAATGAATCGATAACAAATTGGTTTCAACCGAAATGAATTCAGTCTGAAGTCACGTCATTATCTTACAGATTTCATCATATATGTTCAACTGCACGAAGATTATTGATCGAAATTATGTGTTTTGTTTTTTGTAGCCTGTGACATCTGCCTCCTCTCCTCCCCACCCCTCCCCACCGAGGAGGCTGATGTCACATTTTTTTTTTGTTGGTTTTTTAAAGTGTATTTGTTGTGTTGATTGATTGTTTTAAGCCTGAATTTTAAGCATGTTCAAGGCTTTAGCTAGCGCTGTAGCAGTAACGTTTGGGTTTCCCCGTGTTTTGAATACCTCCTGGGATATTCTTATCACTAGGGGTCATGAGTATAAAAAGTAGGGATTCCCAGAACCGGCCTAGCCTGCGAATACAGCCGTGTCTGGTAGGGGCGTTCTGATCGCTCTCGGTCGCTGGGGACGTTATCGAGAGAGCGTCTGCGATTTACTTTGAGAAATTCCATACCGATGACGTAAATATGTCCCGAATCAAGACAGGAGCGCTGATTGGTCAACTTGATAATTTTACATAATTATACTTTAAATTAAGCAGTGTTGTGACGAACGCCCCTAGCGGCCGGGAGTGATGAAAGGCGGCTGTATTCGCAGGCTACAGAACACCCGGCACTGGAACACACAGGATTCTTGCACTGACAACAACAACAGACTGGCCGGCAAGTAAGACTTTCAAAATAAAAATTGCATTTATACTTAATTAATACGCTAGAACCATTTATCATCATTACAAACCGCGATTTACTTTTTCATTTTGCGACAATGTCCCTCACTAATAGCCGTCGAATTGAGTCTCGATAAGATTCCTTTCTTTGTGATTATGATGCCCACACTTTTTTTCGCAGTGATACATGATTGTGCGATCGCAAATAATATAGAAGCCAGACTAAAAGAGATATCGCACTGTCTATCATGAAGAACTGCCAGCCTTTTTAATCCTCCACGAAGTACATATATTTTTTGATAAATTTAAACAAACAACAAAGCGAGAGAAATTAAACAGAGTAGTATATAGGGAGGCGGTCAAATGAAACTTGCGTGTGAAGGCTTTATTCACCCTCGCGAAGCCCTCCAGCGACCATTCGTTCACCCTCAAATAAGGCTTTTTCCACCCTCACGAAGTCCTCCCACGGACCGAGGTACGAGGGCCTTCAAATTCAAACGCTGATATTCTGCAAAAATCGCTAACTTTTTTGTGTTTATTGGGTATCTCAATGTGAAGGACTTTCTAGTCAATGCTCACAACTGATAGTTAAGGCAATGTTCGCGCGATTGAGAAAGTTGCAATTTTTTAAAGCAGTGGAGTATTGTACGGCCAGTTTTGGCCGCACGGTCGTCAATGGGTTAAATTTAGAGGAAATGTATGGGAATATCGAAAAGGTTTACTTATCGTAATATACTGTAATAAATATTCATATAAAATATCAAATAAACGTATTTTTACCTGAGATGTTGTGTCGTTCTTGTAGCTAGGTAAACGCCGGGGGTGGGGAGGATTCTCTGCACATTTTTGGTTGGGGGTGTGCCGCTGGGACTCTGAGACCCTTAACCTATACTAGACCATTTTAAAACTTAATGCAAGGCTGATCGGACAGCTATAAAGGGTAGTTTAAAGGATATTTTATTTTGTGTGGGCTTCCTGTGTTCGCGAATTGTGTCAAAGGAACAGCCGCCATATTGGAATTGCCGAGAAATTCCGAAAACTGCCCGACTCACTCGGAAATAGGCGAAATCAGCGGCATGTATCGCTGGCTCAAATTGCGTTCCACAGTTAGAGAAGATGATTTCGCCATGTTTGTTATGCTTGGTAAAGCAAGTCGCACTTTGACGTTTAGTTTGGTATTTATTGTGGTGTTGGGATCTCTTATAACAGTCTCAGACCAATGCCAAAAGAATGGTGATTGTAAAAATGGTTACTGCAGATCTGGTATGTGTATTTGCAACCAAGGATGGTGGGGCAGTTTATGTCAATATTGTCGACTTAGGTAAGCTTAAGGCTTATGACTATGTACATTTTATTCTTTTATTCGTGAAATATTAGCTTTGCAACAGTCATTGCGTATTAAAGAGGAAAATACATTCAGCATCTAATTACAAGTTATAAAATTCTCTGTTTCTTTGAGTGGCTGTTATCGTGTCATTAATTTAAACAGTCTTGAAGAAACATAAATTTGTACCGAGCTTTACAACAGCCAAACGTTGAAGTTATTATCATTATCTATTTTTGTTTAGCGTGTTTTGTATTTAAGCTTTAATGTCTTCAAAACGGACGTATGTCGCTTTTTTAATTATCGCCAAGGCTTGTTTTTATTCTGTTACATCTTTGCAATGTTTATATATTTAACCTTTTGGGGGAGGTAGATATCTGGACGTTACAAATCGATAATTTCGATAAACATCGATATGACAAAGGTGAATCAATTTGAATTTTTCATACAGTACATGTACATGTAAAGCTTGCAATTATTGATGGTCCTGTGCATGTTGTGTGCACAGAAACATGTACAACCCAGCAGGCCTGCACCCTAGCTACATGTATACTATCAGAAGCTCTGTATGGAAGGTGCTTTCTGTAATAACCATCTTTTGTATGCTTAACATAATTATTAGGGTACCAAAAGAGACCAGTGGAGTCATAACTGATGGAGATGGAAAATATCCCAAATCTTCAAAATGTTCCTGGCTTATAGAATCTCAGAGGTAGGATATACTTTTTTATGTGCATGCACAGTGCAATGTACTATACATACAGTAGCTTCAAAAAGTATTAAGACTGTCACTCCCCCTTTAAAAAAAATACACCCCCCCCCCTCTCTTAACCCCTTAACCATGTTTGCAGAAAGCCTTTTGATGTGCGTACATTGTATTCTTCCATGGTTTAACACATGAACAGTATTTACAAGAAGACTTAACTTGACCCATCCGGTTCTGTTTTTAAAACTTGGCATTCTCTCCAATAAATGCACACATACATGTAAAAAGTGCTTCCTTTGTTGAAGTTTGATGATAAAACAACAAATAATTCTTTCTTATTCTATATTAAAAAATACATGTAGAAGCTACCCATACTCATTTGTAATTTAGAAAAATTTCCCTCATATAGAAGATCTACATGTACATGAAGTCATGTGAGTCCCCCATCTGTAATACTTGAGGAATTAACTAAAAAAAATTTAAGTTCCCCAAAATAAAACCATGAATGGTGTAAAATATCATACCATTGATGTGATCACATTAATTTTGTTTTACTGACAGTTGATTTTTATTGTTTTAGTCCAAATAGCACAATTCATTTGGATTTTGAGGAGTTTGCAAGTGAATGCAACTGGGATCATTTGTATATCTATGATGGCAAGTCTGTAAAAAGTCCTTTGATAGGAGTAATAAGGTAAAAACATCGAATTACTGTCTGCCAAATACCAGAGGTTTGTCACTTACGTGTATCTGAATACAAGTAAGAATAATATACAGTGTACCATACTATATTTCACACTTTAATACAATATACAGGTATATTTATTTTTATTTGGTCTTTTTATTTTTGGTTTGAAAATTTCAGTTTGTTCAAAAGCAAAGCCGTAGTAACTAAATAACTTATTTCTATTCAATTAAAAACTGCAATGTAATCTTAACAGCGGATGGAAACCGATTTTCAAAGTAACTCAATGTATCGGGAATTTTCGACTGTGTTAAATCAATCGTTGAGGCATTGGGTGCGCATTGTATTTTGGGCGATACTGGACCTTTAATTTTGCAAATTCAATTGCAATCAACAATCCTGAACAGTCTTCTATTAAAGTACATGTATGCACACATGCTCTCATTACATCAAGGGTGGTGCAATTTGCGACAACAAAGTACATTGTACACATACAATGTACATGTAAGGGTTTAATCACTAAGTTGCAAATACATTGTTTATAAATTTAAGTTGTTTTTTTTTTCTTTTTTAATTGTACAGTGGGCTTATAAAGGATAAAAGCAATCCAAAGTATGCTGATGGACAAGTTCTCAAGTTACAAGCCAACTCTGGAGCTGCTTTTCTGTATTTTTACAGTGATAAACACTATGATGAGACGGGTTTTAGAATTAAATACAGGTGAGCTGTTGACAGTGAGAGCATACTAGTTCTCTGTCAGGCATTGAACTTCCTTCAACACTCCTTGCATATGGTAAGGTAAAGGTAAAGTTGCACACGAGCCATGGATGATCCACACGGCTGGAGCTTAACCCAATTCCATAGCATGAAGCAACTAGGAATATTGCTACTCCCCCCTGGATGGGATGCTAGTCCATCACAGGGTGACCTGGTTTATATACTATGAAGTGACTAGGAGTATTACTACTCCCCCTGGATGGGATGCTATTCCATCACATGGTGACCTGGTTTATATACTATGAAGTGACTAGGGGTATTATTACTCCCCCTGGATGGGATGCTAGTCCATCACAGGGTGACCTGGTTTATATACTATGAAGTGACTAGGAGTATTGCTACTCCCCCTGGATGGGATGCTAGTCCATCACAGGGTAACCTGGTTTATATACTATGAAGTGACTAGGGGTATTACTACTCTCCCTGGATGGGATGCTAGTCCATCACAGGGTTACCCCCAGCATTGTGTCGCTGGTACCCATTTATGCACCTGGGTGGAGAGAGACAATGTGGAGTAAAGTTTCTTGTCTAAGGAAAAAACACGATGGCAGAGACCAGGCTCGAACCACTCCTTGCATGTGTTGTGAGTCAAATAATATTTCACTTAACTTTTATTTGCTGCAATTTGTTTTTCTCTTTTATTAGTATATCAAGAGACTGCTCTGCAAAATGCAGTTTTCATGGTCACTGTGACAAGTATGATTATTGTGTGTGTGATGCTGGTTGGACTGGTGAACATTGTAACATACAAACCTGTATTAATGAGTGTGTGAATGGATACTGTGACGACAATCAGACCAGGCTGTGCATCTGTAATCCTGGATTTTCTGGTAAGAACTGTATACATGTAATACTGTATGTGACTCAGTTATTTTTACTGATTGCAAAGATGTTTTTAATGATTATTCCTTTGTGTACTTTTATTCTTGTATTATGAGATGCAATGTATACATTTACATACATGTACATGTATATCATAATTAAGTTTGATGGTTTGTATGTAGTCATCAGAGCATAACGGTGCCAATGTCTCACCCCCTAATTGCAATAAGATGCTGATTTTTGGCAAGCAGGCATTTTTCGTCGCGCTCTTTCCAAATATCAAATGAAATCCTATAATTTCACAAATTTGGTCTTTTTTAAATGTCATCACTTTAGAACTCTATATTTTTTTTACAAATACAATAAAAGACACCAGTTTGAAGCCAACTGACTATGAAACTTATAAAGAGTTACCATAAACACCGGTGTATAAGCCGCACTTGCAGATAAGCCGTTTTGAAGCTCAAATTTTGGAAAAAAAGTTTTTTTTAAATAAAAACGTAAGTACATGTACGAGAATTGGCTCCACAAAACATGAGCAGTAGAGTTTGCTTCTATCCAATGAATCATCGTGTATTGAAAATAAACACAGTTTCAGCAGTTATCAGCGCAGCTACATGTATGTTCGTTTGCCCACCATTCGTTCAGGCCAAAACAAGCTTGGTAACGGTACAAATTTCTTGAGCACATGTTTTTATTTAGCCTGGTTACTAAGGTTAACCAAGATGGCCGCTTGTTTACAGATTCTTTGGTTTCTTTCGTTCGTCTTCGAAATGTCCGACAAAGATAGGGAGCCTGTTTCAACACAGGTATTTTGACAATGCTTGTGTTCATGCATTAATTATGTGTTCAGTGCGGATTGTTCAATTTGATTTTTGGTCTTGGAGGTGCTCTGGCCGCTCTGTTAGACAGACAAAGCTGACTTTTCTACATCATGTAAAGTTAAAGAATTTTTGTTCCACGTTATGCAACTCTGATAAATAAAATCTTAACTTCGAGGCTCAAAAAGTCAGGTCAACTTTATATACAGTGTATCAACGTAAAGTACGATAACCTTTTGCAGATGTTCCCATAGATAAGCCGCACCCTCGATTTTTGAGCAAAAGTTTTGGGCAAAAAAGTGCGGCTAATACACCGGTGTTTACAGTATTACTGTTAAGAGCTGATAAAACTTCAGTATAAATTATTTTACATAAACTTAAGTTGTCAAATTGTTTGTCTCACAGGTTCATCATGTAATGTTACTGGTGATAGAGCTTTGTGGTTTCAACATTCCTCAAAAAACCAAGGTCAGTACAATGTATCTGAAATCACTATTAATAACTACTATTAACACTGGGGGAAACCCTGTCCATCCATATAGGAGGTAGCAATACTCCTTAAGTTGCTTCCTGCTATAGTTACTGGGTTAAGCTCTGGTATTGCACCTCCTGTGGCAATACTCCATAAAGTGCCCCTATCATAATGATAAAATTAATTTTTTGGTTTCCATTTTTTTACATTTTCGTGTACTCTTAGACTTTCTTTCTCATCTTGCCAAATTTCAATCCATTACAAACATCAGAAGTCATTTTATTTTAACATTTATTTCCGAGAATTTACGGCCGCTATTAATCAACCTTGTTCCAAGGCTTGGCTGCGAATGGGAGAAATTGACATCAAAGACTCACAGGTATAAATTATAATAACAATCAGCATAGAAAATTGCATGAAGAACAAGTCCAAAGTTTTTGTTGCTTTTCATGTGATTTTCAATACTTATTGTTATTATAATTTTAACCCGTGAGGTATGTTTGAGTCTTTGACGTCACTTTCTCCCATTCGCAACCAAGCCTTGGAACAAGGTTGATTAATGGCGGCCGTAAATTCTCGGAAATAAATGTTAAAATAATTTGATTTTTTCTGATGTTCGTAATGGATTGAAATTTGGCAAGATGAGTAAGAAAGTCTAATAGTACACAAAAATGTAAAAATATGAAATTCAAAAATTTCATCATAGGGGCACTTTAAGGTGGCTGAACACAGTTTCACTATATCTATGCATCATTCATTGTCATTTTAAAACTACTAACGTCTGAGCACCCAAAATTGGTGAGGCATATGATTAAGCAACAAGCTACATATTTTGATATTTTTGTTGAGCTTTTAGGGTGTTACCATGGCAACAAGGTGGATTGTAAATCAGCCTGCAATATTTGGTTACATGTATTTTCAGAAAATCTAACACTGGTTTCATGTAATTTCAACAGAGGGATCCTCCGTAATTTGTGGTTTAATATGTTTACGTTTTGTAAAAATCTCCTGTTAGATTTCAAATTTCTGATGGCAGGTGAGTTCGCCATATTTGGAACTATTATTGTGCCAAATGTTGTGAAATTCTAACAAGTGGTTCCGTATAAATCAGCACATTTACGAGGAAAGTTGCTAAAATATCAAGTCACAATGTTTTGGTCAACTGCGCATTGCGTTGCATTTGACTGGGTTCTCGATCCAAAGACAAAATTGGGTTAACAAATGGAAGTGTTGTTTGTGATATAGAAGTTGTATCATCAAATGAAAACCCTGTTAAAGGCCATTTAATATTTGGTTTTGTTGCTATAGATAGGTTAGGTGTTGAATACTAATCGTTGCTGTTACTCTCTGTTTGCCTTCTTCAGACTTAATACAGGGCCGAGCATCCCATGCTACTGCATTGCTGAGTGACAATATGTGGGTGTTTGGGGGCTTCTCATTAAACTCACAGCCCTTTGACAACCTCATCAGGTACAGTATATACACAAATAAGTGTAACATGTACATGTAGTTGACTAAAGCCATGTTCTGTTTTTTTTTTCAGGTCCAGCTGTACTATACAGTCAAATGGGCCATTTTCAATTTTAAATAGATCTAATGCAAAACCTTCCATTATGAAATGAGTTTTAATTCAAACCCAAATAAAAGAAAATAGTTTTACTCAGCTGCTTGTTAATATACACTGTATGGGCTATGTTAACTCAAAAATACATGTAGCATAATATTATTGGATTTATGATAACATGCAAAAAGGCAGTGATGTTGTTGTTATTTGAACAGAACAGGTAACTTTTTCACCACAACAAATTGTGACTCAATTTCTGTAAACATGCTTCTGTTAATTAAGTTACTGTACTAAGAGCTTGCTTAAGGCTGGACCACAGGACAGTGGTGTTTGCTGGTTTTCATGCATGCAAATTTACCATTTAGTTGACGTCTTATTCTTTCATGTTTATCTAGGTATCACATTCCTAGTGACAGGTGGGAGGTTATATCACCTGCAGTTAACTCCACTGTACGACCATCAAGGCGTTATGGTCACTCCATGGTTGCTCATAATGTACGTACATTATTTTGTAGTTGCAAGAAAGTTTCTACTTTGTCACCTTCTCTTTTCCAAGTTTTTATTGGGGAGCATATACATGTACATGTACGACACGTACATTCTAATTTACAACTACTGCAGTCTGTACTTCAAGTGTACCTCCTCCTTTTCGTTCATTTTGACTCAATGATTGTTAATCATTGCATGTTCAAAATATTAATTTTTATATTCCTCCGTTAACAGTCGATTTCAGGGAGTGGTCATCATGGGATGCCCAGTGGGCAAAATCAGTTATGGCTGCTGTATCTGTAACAAGGTCTATTGGAAATGTATCTCAAACTACAAATTAGAACAAAAGTCTTATGGCAGTAGCTTTCTTGCTGTAGTTATAATAATCAGAATATCATTTCCTTCTTTTCTTATATTTTTGCAGACTTCTTTGTATGTTTTTGGTGGCAGAATTGGCCAAAAGGCTACCAATGAGCTGTGGTTATTTGACACCCAGACACTACATTGGTCATTGTTACGTAGTCAAGGCGATTCACCACTGGCTGTAGCTGGACACACAGCCACTCTTGTCAATTCTAAAATGATTGTTTTGTTTGGTTATGGACCACAGAGAGGCTACACTGATAAAGTTCAAGAATATGACTTGGGTAAATTAATATAAAATGTGTGTACTACCTAGTAGAAAGAAACCTTACAGCATCTCAAAGGCAATACATGTAGCTTTAATTAATTATTGGAATGCTCGAAATTTAGGAGCAACATGTGCAGCATAATCAACAGAAAGAAAACTACTGCTGATTAGCAGGTGAGAATGAATGCCGGATCACATTTCAAGATGTTACATTCACAAACTCTCCATGGAGAACATTTTTTTTTCACAAGAGCTGGAACAACTGTACTGCTCAGTACTGACAGTACATGTAGCTTGAACTTGAATGTTCACATTGGGTGGTAGTGACTCAACTAGCACCTTTGTTGCCAAAATTTGAGCTTCAAAACTGCGAGTGTGAGTGTGGCGGCATATCTGTCAGTTTTTACAGTTAATTCCTGCATAAAAGCTAGATAAAAACATTTGATATAACAAGTTTTATCCCTGATTGGCAACTGATTGGCTGTGTTCTTGTTGACATATTTAGAGACTGGCAGATGGAGTGTGCATCGTGTCCCCACAGACATTGTCAGGCCATCATATGGACACAGCACTGCTTACGATCCTGTGCACAATTTACTCTATGTACATGGTGGATTTGTTGTGAAGAAAAGAGAAAATGAGCTCACTAAATCATTAACATCTTATAATCCTATTACAAGAAAATGGTAGGTACAGTGTAGACCTATTAAATGTTGATGGATTAATAATTATTGTCAATACTTTTGTTGACAGTTTAATTTCTCTTTGCAAACATTCTGATTTAGTGGCTACCGATGACTTTTTGTGTATGTCTTGAGTGGGGAGGGGTGGAGTACATGTAGAATACTTGGGCTTAAAACTGACTTTGAAGTTCAAAGGATTTGTGGTTTGAAATTTATGATTCTTCCGTTTTGGGGGTTCAAAAATATGCCTTGTAATTTTTTAAGTAGAAAGATTGCAGTTTATGATTTTTGGCAATAACTAGTCAATTTGTTGATGTCCTGCACATAATGAAAACCCTCCAGTTGATAAAATATTATATTTTCATACTGTTCTTTAAAAATGACTGTGATAAAAAATTTCTCCTTTACTCATGAAAGGTTACTATGGTTAAAACTTATATACAGTGTATGCCTGATAAATGAAGGTCAATCAATCAATAAAATTAATGTTTCTATTGTTTTTAAATTTCTCTTCAGGAAAGCTCTCAAAGATAGCAGTGTTTTTCGTTTCCTTCATTCAGCAGTTTTTCTTGGTGATGTGATGCTGGTGTTTGGTGGTAATTTACACAATGGCACATTACACTCACAGTCCAATCAGCCTTGTTTCTCCACAGATTTTATCAGTTATGACACAGGTACATTGTACTGTATGACAGTGTGATTAGTGTTGAAAGTCATTTCGCGATTGCTTTGGTTTTGTATTGCTACATTTTGTGATTGGCTGAAAAATCTTGCGCCACTGTCTCAACCAATCAGAAGTAAACCAAAACAAAAGTGAAATGCTTGCACAAATATTATTATTATTATTATTATTATTATTATTATTATTATTATTATTATTATTATTATATAATAATAACTTTATTCAAGTGTCAATAAAAATATAGCAGTTAAAACCACTAATTGGGGACACTATCTAAAATTCTAAAATATCATTATCAGGGTTCTCCTTATCAGGCGGTAACTGGTAAAATTTACCGCTTGAAGCAGCACTTATTACCGCCTGTAACCGCTTGCCCCGGGAAAATTTTTAAGCCACGCAGTTTCCCTTTACCGCTTAGCAAAAATCCCTTACGTGCTGAGCTGAAATTTAGGGAGAACCCTGCATTATTCTAAAATGTTATTATTATTCTCCCTGCATGTAGATTTGACGCCAGCTACATGTACTTGCTAAAAGTTGCATTCTGATCGGTCTAGATAGTCAGTTGTGATTGGCCGAGGTACAGACTGTATCATCATATTACTTTTGGTATTACATGTACTTTGGTTGTCCTGGTTGTTTAATACATGTAATTATTATTTCTTTTGAAGTGTAAAGAAAATAAAAATTTCATTTTTTTCTTCTTGTTTGCTTCTTTACAACTTTGCTTTTGGTATTAAAGTATTATTACAGCTAAGAAGCTGTAATACATGTATATGAAGAAATTGAACCCAAGAACAGTGTAATTGAAATGACTTGATTATCAGTTATTTTGCCAGCATGGATGCAATAAAGACACTGAATGGATGTAATGTGTTTGGAACACTTTTGAAATGAGCACTTGAGCAACATTTTTTTTTTATAATCCCCAGGTTCTTACTTTTTATCAATGTTATTTATCTTTAGCTTGCGATGAGTGGAGGAGGATACCTTATTCTGGGAATCTTAAAGCTTCTGGACGATATGGTCACACTGCCATACAAATCAACCGGTAAACCGACTTTTAAATATCACTTTGTCTACCTTACTGTACTTCCCTATTTAAAAGCATACTTGTCTGATGAAATGTCTTCCAAAATGGAAGCATGTTAATCTAGCCACTAACCAGCCATTGCATAATTACAACATTCTAATGTACTGTATGTTGGTTTGTCTCCATTAATGGGAAAAGAAGTGTTAGAAAAGAACTGAGTTTTTGTTTGGGCCAGCAAAGGGAAAGGTCACAGACAGGCTGCAAGGCTACCTTCTGACTGGATGAGATGCTATAGTCCATCCAAAGGTTTACTAGGGTGAAATTGCTAGGTTAACCCTCGGATGTACACGCAAACTTATACTCCCACTGTGGTACGAGGGGGGTTGTTGCACCCCCCCCCCCCCTGAGTTTTTGCGGTGTTACAATATTTCAAAAATATTTCACAACTAATAGATAGCCTGTGATGTGCTCTATAAGATAAGGTAAATATTATTGGTTGTAGCGCTGCTGGGGATCCGTGATGTCATCCAAAATGGCTGACGGTATGGCCGCCATCTTGGATTTTACTGAAAAATCAACTTTATCGGGAAAATGCGGGAATAAATTGCAAATATTTTTTGCTAAAGTTGCAAAATATGATATAATAAACATTTTGCTGGTTTTGGTAGCATTTTTTTTTTTTTTCACCAAAAAAAGGTGTGAAACACACAGTTTTACTCAAAAATGGCTTGAAATCATGCTACTTGTGACATCATATATTGTTACCATAACAACTGGTTGTCACCAAACTTTACCAAAATGTGTCAAGAGGATAAACAAACAGCTACTGAAGACAGCATGTGCCAACAATAAATGCTCTTGAAAAAATTTGAGGGTTAATCTTATGGTACAAATGTACCCATCCATACACATACAGTGTACAGTAGAAATTAAGAGTTTTTTTAAGAGTTATTTTCCTTTGTTTTTGGGCATGGAAATGTATGATAATGTATGATAATGAGTTTTAAACAAAGGAACAAAATTTGCACCAAAAAGGAAAAAATTGCACCACAACATAATATTTTGTCACTTAGGGAGGGAAATGGCTACTGCCTACACAGTCATGATGGTTTTTTTTTTTTCCGAACAGAACCATGTATGTTTTTGGAGGATTTCAAGGAGTTCTTTTGAATGATGTGTTATCATTTACTCTTGGCAAGTAAAAGCTTCTTTTTAAAAGAGTTCAGATCTGTAAGAGAATGATAAATAATATTATCGTCTTGTTGCCAAATAATGATTTCATTCCTTGCTTATCAGGACACATGTTCAACTCCATTAAGTTCTTTATTTTGATAAAACATATTACTCAGATATCTGCCATCTGAAACTTTTTACCTGAGACATTTTCATGATATGCTAAAACAGCTAAGCAATGCATTAATTTCAAACCACTCAACCTTAACTGAATTATTTTACAGAATTCACAACTACATGTGTATGTTATTGAGGGCTTATTATTAATAAAAGACTGTCAAGTCAAAGCTGTCATTTGAATTTGTGCCCAGACACTATGCTGAGGCACATTGTAAAGATTACATGTAGTTGAACATGTAGGAAGTTTGGTCAGACAGTGGCTGATGGCAGTTGCCTCAAGCATTATCCTTGAAATCAGTCTGAAATGAGCATTATGACAGGTTTCTTAAAAACAACTGGGATGTGAATTATTGTACTTTGCAGGCCCTTGCGGTTTGATAAAAGACAAGGCCACTTGTCAGATGCATTTCAATTCATCAGGCTGTTTGTGGAGTGACTCCACCTTTTCATGTCTTGGACCAGGACGATGCATAAAACCACAGATCAAGGGTAAGGAAAAAATATGTACATGTAGGCCTCATTGCGCCTTGTGGCTCAAAATGTCCCACTTAAATTATGGGGTGGGGCATCCAACCTCCAACTTGGATGACCAGTGACTGTCCATTGAACCCCTCCCTCCCGTTCTCTAACCCACTACTTCTGCAACAGACGGAACCTGAGCAGCAGCCATAACAGCTTCTGGGATCATCAAGACACTCAAGCTGTATATTTACCACCACAGGGAAACCTGTCCAGGGTGCTCATTGTAAAGTTGCCTCATTTTGCATCTGGCCTTTCTCTTGTTATGGGACACTGACCAAATCCCAGATGTGTCATGTGATTGACAGGTGTTCCATCCAGGGGATTTACTGTGAGTCAAGCTTTTAGCCAGCAGGGTGTCCAGGCGTCCTGTGGACGCCCACTTTTTGAAGAAATTCATGAAAATTGCACCTAATCCTTTAAAAATTTATGATGGGAATTACCTTCAGGACGCCCACTTTTCAATTTCTGGCTAAAAGCCTGCTGTGAGTCATTAGTCATTTTTTTTCTGGGTGAGAAAACCACACAGATCAGTAACTTTGTGATGATTCTCTACATTTTGTATACATACCAGATTATTCAATCCCTGGGGTTGGGAAAGTCTTAGTTGTTCTCTCTACAATGCAATCACCTAGAGTTACACTTTTTCAAAAACATAATACAGTGTATATATTTGATGTTGAAAATTGCTAGAGTGTACATTTATAATGCACAATGTTTGTAATAACATAGCTGAACAGAAATGCAGTGAAATCAACCAGAGTTGCAAAAGATGTACTTCTGCTTTGCAAGGCTGCTCATGGTGTAAAGGCACATGTTTGAAGGGAAATTGCCCTGCAAATCAGGTAAATTAATTAAATTAAGTTAAATAGAATGTTGTAATTGATTATCTTGTGAATGGGTGAAAAAGAAACTACTTTTCACACTGTCAATTGTAACCTGGTTATCTACAAAAGCTGTGGGTGTTTCTTGGTGTTGCAGAAGCCATTGTTGGTTAGCTTTTGTGTTGTGATGTGGGTATTGTTCAGTGTCTTTTGAATCTTTTGTTTTATGTCATTTGGTGATCACACCATCTGCAACACCAAGAAACTACCAAAGCTTTCAATTGCACTTTTGGTACTTAAAATACATATATATTGTGAGTTTCTCTTCTACCTTTACATGGCCTTGTCTTGTGGCATTTTCACGCGTGTACAGAAAATTTTATGTTTTCTTGATTCAATTGCATTGACAGCTATCGATATCATCTACAGTGCACCTGCAGAGCGCTGCAAACCCTGATCAGAATCAACAAGATGAAAGGACTCATCCTTCTACTGTCCCCCCCCCCCCCCCCGAAAAAAAGCAAGGTTTTTCTGCACTTATCTACAAGCTCCTTACCTTCTTATTCTCCCTTTAAGAAGAGAAAAGCCTGTTATAGTGGAGAGAGTTCAAGTTAATGAAATAATAAATTTATTGTTTTAAATAACATTTTTATTATTTTTATCCCTCTGTAGGAAAACATTAATTCCCCTGGCAAATGTCCAAAAGGAGAACTGGACACCTGCCAAGGTATAATGATCATGTGAATATAAATTGCTGTTGATTGATTATTTGAGTTATGCAAAGGACCAGCAGGAGATGGCGGCGAGTACTTACATGTACATGCATGTACATGATGAGTAACATGCTATCTATATACCTTTACATGTACAGTTGTCTGTGATGTGGTGAGCCATTCTAGGTCTCTCTACCCTGCAGTCATTGTATATTTTGTGCAGGGCTTCAAATTTTTCTTTAATATTTTCAAACCAGTTTAACTTTATTTTCCTTTGTCTTGGATTCCTTACCATAATCAGAGACAAAGGAAACCAAAAATCATCAAACTGGTTTGAAAATTTCCCACCCAAAGAACAATTTGAACCACAACAGTTTCTTATGTTATAATTTTTTATAATTTGTTTTTGTTTTGTAAGTGTTGAATTGTACACAGCAAAAATTGGTTTGAACTTTGGGGAATGTGTTTCTAGATTTTCCCATGAGAGGGTTTTAGATGTTTTTTTTTATCCAGCAGCATTACATTTTACATAACATGCATTTGCAACTGTTGGTTTAAATACAGGCTGTTCAATTTTTTTGTTGCTGATGGCTGAAATGGAGCAAAATAAACCTGTCAGTAATGGATTGTACAATGTCTTCTTTGTAGTGGATTGAAATAAGTGGTTTTATGCAACTGTAACATCAATTCAAGAACAAACATACTTGTATTCAAATGCCCTTTACCACACAACCAAATCTGAGATTGTACACAGCACGATTATCAAGATTCACTGAATTGTAGAGTCCATGATCTTGCCCCCACCTACCCACCCAGTCCATGGATGAATGATATGATCCTTTACCAGGTGTCTGATGCAGCAGTAAATTTGTCAACAGGTAAATGCAAGGAGCTTGAATGCTTCAACTTGAGCTCATGCGATGACTGTATAGCAAAATCCTCTTGTATGTGGTGTGAATCAGAGATGCAGTGCGTGGCTTCCAATGCTTATACTGTTAACTTCCCTTATGGTCAGTGCCGTGGCTGGGTCCAAAAGACGTGTTCAAGTTAGTATGAACTGTGCAATAAAGATTACTGCACAATTCAATAACATAAAGCTCTGAAGTGCAAAACTCAACCTACGTCCAACAGTTTTGTTCTTCACTGCTGCAAATAATTATCATAGCGGACGTCTCAGGAAACAATGATACGTTTAATATGCAAAATGATCACATGGCAGTTTCTGTTTTCAGGGGTCCAATGTTTGTCGCTATAATTATGATTGACAGCAGTGTTAAATGTAAAGCTTAGTTGGACTTTGAACTTGAGAGTTTGCATGTTATTGAAGTGTGCAATAAAGGAATTTGACAATAAGTCTTTTTATTCATTTGTGTGTGGAGATGAAAGAAATACAAACTGTGTGCGCACAGGTACTGTGTAAAGAAGAAAATTGACTTTTGTAATTTATCTTTAATGTCATACAGTTAGTCGAAAGGATTATCGCCCATTTCCAAGTTGCTGTAAGTTCTCAGTAAAAGGCCAATCACAGCGGAGGCAGACAATCTGTTGAACCAATCAGAGCTCAAAGAAAACACATGTAGCCAGCGCCAAGTGCAGGAAAATGCGTGCAAGCAACTCACTACTGGTTTTACTTCTAATTGGTTGAGATAGTGGTGCGAGATATTTTAGCCAATCACAAAGTGTAGCAGTGCTAAACCAAAACAACAGTGAAATTACTTCTGACACTCAATTGAAAACCGCTCTCTATATACTCATATAGTAAAGGATACACTTGTTTTGATGTTGTTTTTGTTTTGTGTTTGTGTAAGGTGTGCGCTGTTCTGACACTGAAAACCGCTCTCTTTATACTCGTATAGTAAAGGATACAATGTACTGTACCGCCATTAATTGATGTTGTTTTAATTTTGTTTGTGTAAGGTGTGCGCTGTTCTGAGTTGAAGACATGTGATGATTGCCACACCCTTCCTGAGTGCGGCTGGTGTGATGATGGCTCAGCCACTGGTTTGGGGAAGTGTATGGAGGGAGGAGATGATGGTCCTTTTACAAAAGCTTCAAATGCTTCAGATAGCCAGTGTCCAGGGAAACATTGGTTCTTTATAGAGTGTCCAGGTACTGATATGTGTTGATATGATATGTGCCATATTCTTGGCTTTCATATGATGTCATAAAATTCAAAAATCTAAACTATATATCCTACAAAGCTGTTTCTAACATGGTACATGTATGTAGATACCAGGGTTTCAATTCGTCACAAAAAGTTTCAGGTTTTAACAGGCGTTTATTTAAAGAAATGCGGCATGATCAATTGACGCAACCTATAAATAATTTGAATTGTGCACATGCAGTAAATGCAGGTATTTTTTGCCATTTGTCATAGAATGCCAGTGTAATGGACACAGCAAATGTATCAACAAAAACATCTGTGAAAAGTGTCAGAATAATACAGACGGTAAGTCAAACACCCTCTTCTTTTGCAACCTCGTTCCCAGGGCCTCTCTCTCTCTTCAGCTACGTCATCATCGGAAGAGACCCTGGTTGCGGCTGGTAACGTGGCTCCCAGAATCTGGGAGCAGAGCTAACAAAAATTTATGTTAGGGGAGGGGTAGTGTATAATTGTCGCTTTAACGAGAAAGGAGAGAAGTGTTTTGAGGTATTTATATCGGTCATCAGAACAAGCTTATAGCCAAGCATTTCGTAATCACACAAGTATTTTCGACCTGTAAGCGGTTCATGTTGTTGTGAACTCAGCCAAAATGTTTCTGAGCGACGGAAAGCACGTTTGAAAACCTCGTTTCTTCAGGGATGGAAACAAACGCCGCGACGGTCAATATTTCGCGCTGGCAAATGCCACGAACCGAGCTGAATTCGACATTATGCCAGTATCAGGCGGCACGGTGGTGTAGTGGTTAGCGCATCGGACTTTCAACCTAAAGGTCGGTGGTTCGAAGCCTGGTCTCTGCCGTCGTGTTGTTTCCTTAGACAAGAAACTTTATTCCGCACTGTCTCTCTCCACCCAGGTGTATAAATGGGTACCGGCGACAAAATGCTGGGGGTAACCCTGCGATGGACTAGCATCCCATCCAGGGGGGAGTAGCAATATTCCTAGTTGCTTCATGCTACGGAAACCGGGTTAAGCTCCGGCCGTGTGGGCCATCGTGGCCCGAGTGCGACTTTACCAGTATCAGGCTCCTAAATATGTGAATACACAGGTAATCTTTATCCTATGCATTGTTTTATGCTAAATTTCTACTATCAGACGGTCGATTAGCCGAAAAACCTAACTTAACTCAGAGAATAGGCGACCGATCGAAATCAATTCACTTTGTTGACGAGATCAATATAGTTATTACATTGGGCAACATTATACAGATTATATTTTATCTGCAAGCTAAGATTTAGACACGAATGCAGCACGCAAACTACAAGAATTATTACATTCTAGTCAATAAAAGCATCATTTTATAAAGCAAACGATGTGCTGATGTGTGTGATGTTATATTTTGTTCAGGCAATATCGAATTCAAATCTGGATAAATAAACAACTGGCTCTTTTTAGCTTTGTTGAATTTAGAAGGTGACCGGGGGCTTTCAAAGGTGTACATATTAAGATGTTAAATGCCTGTGTGTTTGAACGAATGAGCATCTTGACAGGCATTTCTTTCGTCTTCTGTTCGTTCGAGAAGAGCAACGAAAGTAGTTATTGACCCTACCCCGATGGAAAATACTTTGTCACAGGGTGGCACGTGACCAGCCGCAACCAGGGTCTCTCCCGATGATGACGTAGCCGAAGAGAGAGAGGCCCTGAGAACGAGGTTGCTTCTTTTGCGTCTTATATGCTGACGTCCGATCTCTCTGGTCGTCCGTAATTCAGCTCCATGCTGCAATGGAGGAAGTGGCACCACATTCGTTTGTTTAGTGTTTTCTTGTTGTTAAAGGGACACTATCCCGCCGAGATAACAAAAGTGTGCTTACCTGATTTATGTGTTATCGGCAAATGCCGCCAAATAGAGCGGTTTTCAATTGAGTGTCGTAAAACCAAAACCAAAACCAAAGTAATTACTCTGACCAATCACAGAACTCGCAGACAATCCAATGAACCAATCAGAGCTCGAAGCAAATACATGTAGCTGGCACCAAGCGCGGGAAAACGCGTGCGAGCGTTTTGGTTTTGGTTTTACTTCTGATTGGTCGAGAAAGTGGCGCGAGATTTTTTAGCCAATCACAAAGCGTAGCAATGAAAAACCAAAGCAATTACGAAATTATTTTCGACACTCAATTGAAAACTGCTCTATACAGCTTAATTGGATAAAAATGATTCTATAACGCAAACAGAAGCTGCAGTAGTTTGGAGATGAAGTTCACGATTGCAAGGAAGGAAGTGGATTACAATTCATCAAGTTTGATTTCATGACAGGCGATCAAGAATTCAAAATTTAGCCGTTCTCTTTGGTTAATATTTCTCTGCTTTCTTAACTGTAGGCGATGTTTTCTTCCTTTTTCAAGATAATAAAGCAAGCTTAAAGAAAACTCCGCTGGGACATTGTCCCTTTGAGAGACTCGTTAGTTCCTCTAAGAAAGTTAATAAATATTTGTTTTATTGACGATTTCATGCTTTTACAGGGCATCGTTGTGAGTTTTGTGCAGTTGGCCATTTTGGCAACCCCAAGAATGGAGGAACGTGTAAAGGTACATATACGTATTGTCACGACATGTCTGACAATATTGTTCATTGATTGACGACAGTGCAGTTTACATGTGCAATCAAAACTTCCATGTGTTACTGGTGTAACTGAAAATGACGTTCAGGCAATGCTGCCTGCGTGTATTTTTGTGCGATGACATCATTATGACCTCTTGCTTATTGTCATCGTTTGAACGTTCTCCGTGTGTTCGGATTGCACCCCAGAAACACTGGGAACTCGCTTATAAGTGAGGTTTTCTTTTTCATTCTACCCAAATAACATTTATTTTGCTTTTATAGTCAAACCTGTATTAAGCGGACACCCTCGGAACCCAAGCTGGTGTCTGCTTCAGATGGGTTCCGCTTAATACATGTTTCACTGTAATTGATTTGGTGATTTTGTTTACAGCTTGTGAATGTAATGGTCATGCAGAGACTTGTGATCCTAAGGATGGCAAATGTGAATGTTTAGCCCGCTGGGTGACTGGAGATCACTGTGAACGGTAATTTGAGATAGTTTGGTTATATTGTGTTTTAGTATTCTTTATAGTCCACTTGAGTAGTGTTCTTTTTAGTGAACTTGGGTATCCTGTGCTGAGCCGTGGTGTGGTTAGGATTTGTAATGGTTTGGTTGTACTGTGCAGTGAGTGTGCTTTGGTATTCTTTGTACTGCACTTGGAATTGTTCACATTCTTCTCTGAGTAAGTCGTTTATTTGTTTGTTTGTTTGTTTGGTTGGTTATTCAGGTGCGATGATAAAGCAGATGTAGTTGGTAATGCTTCAAATGGCGGACATTGTTACAGTAAGTGGTCTCACTAGCGTTGTATTAATTTTCTTGATACATGTATACACCAAATTGATACATGTATACACCAAATTGATACATATACACCAAATTGAAGAAACGTTGACTCGTGAAAAGCGTAAACCACGAACAATGAGACCGAATGGGATTCTGGGTAGGCAGCATTGGCAAGCTAGTAATATTCTATTTCTTGATAATCAAGATGTTTTCTTTGTTTGAGACATTTAAGAGCATGATTTATGCATCCTGTGTTAATATAATGTATATTCTGTCACAAACGAAGATTAATTTACCCAACTTCCCAGTAAACCTTTGGGTCGCATCGTTCATGGTTTATGCTTTTCACTCGACAACGTTTCTTCAATTTGGTGTATATGTTGTGGTGCAATTTTGTCCTTTGTGCGAATTTTATTTTCCTTTGTTTTGGGGTATGGTAATGTTTGATAATGAGTTCAAGTTCAAGTTCAAGTTCATTTATTCACACTTATTCAATTATTACAATAAACCAACATTAAGGAAATAAAAAAAAAAGTAAGAACAGAGGTAACTAGACATTGAATTAAACATAACAAAAGAAGAGTGTATAGTAGCCAAAGGAGCCAAGCTTTCGAGTTGGCTACTACCACAGAGCAGTTGCAAGTGGGTGGAGATTATAAAATACTTTTAATAACTAGTTGTTATAATAACTATTTAAATTAAGTAATTAAATAAATAGAACTAAATAATAAATTAGAGTTGTTTAACATGCTTGACTATCAAATAGAAAGAGTTTGTATTCTTTTTTAAACAAAGGAAAATAAAATTTGCACCAAGGATAAAATTGCACCACAACATACACATGTAGCTGCGCCGTTATGACTTCAATGTTCTTGTTGCTCAATCTCGTTCCCAGGTCTTCTCCGAAATCAATGGTCGTTTTATGCTAGAGACGTTAATATCGTCTGAGACGTTAAAGTCGTCTCGAGACGACTTTAACGTCTCAGTGTAAAAACGGAAAATAAGCCAGACGGATTTAACGTCTGACGACTTTAACGTCTTATTTTAAAGTGCGTCGTTCAGACGCACTTAACAGACGACTTTAACGTCTCAGACGTTAAATACGTCTAGTATAAAAACGAAACGGCCTTGACTTGGACGAATTTGGCCCTATTTGTATATTCGCGCTCTTAAAATTTATTTGGCGTCGAGTTTAGTCGTGTCCAGTCACTTCCGAGAATAGCTTTTTCTAGAAAATCTTGTGTTTTTCTGTTTGGCCGTCCACTTTAATGCGTCCGTTTTTATTCCAGACGCATTTAACGTCTAGACAACTTTAACGTATCTAGCATAAAAACGGCCAATATTATCAAGTTGAAATTAAACGACGGAACTGAAACCGAAGATCAGGAAACCATCCTAAATGAAGAAGAGAAATTTTATAGATCTTTGTATGAGTCAAGCAGTATTAACACAGAAATACCAGAGAACAACGCTTTCTTCAAAAACAAGCTAATTAAACCATTAAGCGATGAGAGCGCGACAATATGCGAAGGTAAAATAACTAAAGAAGAGTCAAAAACAGCGTTAAATGAAAAAAGGTAAATCTCCAAGCTTAGACGGTTTTACTTCCGAATTCTAAAAACGATTCTGGGGTGAAATTGGGGGTGATGTGGTGCAAAGTATTAACAGCGCCTTGGACAAAGACGAACTATCAATCTGTCAGAAAAGGGGCATCATCACACTTCCACCAAAGCAAGGCAAACCCACTGATGAACTGAACAACTTACGTCCAGTTACTCTGCTAAATGTGGACTATAAAATTGTAACAAAAGTAATAGCGAATAGAATAGTAAAAGTACTCCCACTTTCAACCATTTTCGGTTTTTTCGGTTTCAACCATTTCAACCAGGTTCAGAGCTGGTTGAAATGGATGATCAACCAAACCAACCGAAAACGGTTTTTTCCCAATAGAACACGAAAAAAATCCAACCAACCCAACCAACCGAAAACGGTTGACCCCAATAAAACACGGCCTATTTTTTCATTTTTATATGGACCTGTTAACTCACTCAAATATCAACAAGCGCTAATCTTGGCTTTGTTAGTGGCAAAATATTTCATCTACAAACGTAACTTAGATGAAGAATCCTTACTTTTCTCACTGTTTAACTCACTCAAATACCAACAAGCGCTAAGCTTGGCTTTGTTAGTGGCAAAATATTTCATCTACAAAATGTAACTTAGATGAAGAATCCTTACTTTTCTCACCGTTTAAATTGCAATTTCGAGAAAATATAATGACTAAAAGATACATTGCAATTAAAAACCAAACTGCCAAGCTTTTTAACGATAAATGGCAATGCTTTATTGTGAAAAATTTCGTTCCAGCAATTTTGCCTCAGCAAACGTCTCCCCTTAGTGCAATGTGATAAATAAAATCGCATTCCCATCTGTGTCAGTTACCTATGTCATTCATTTGAATTTCTATTACTTTCATATTGTAGCGTCTACATTTTCAATGTCTTGTAATTTTATCTCTTATCTTTATAGGTTTTACTTTACTACACGTTTTGTTCAACTGTTTGTGTATTCAATAAAGCATATTTAAATAAATAAATAAATAAATAAATAAAGCAGAATCTCCCCCAAGCAAGCGCCTGGCCATACTCCTCGTGACAATACGATATTTGAACCGGGCGCTCTCTTTAAGCGACCTTCCCCTCCTCTGTGTACGACTGCCTCCCTTGGCCCCAAAAACGGTTGCGTTGTATTGGTTTTATTATGAGCTTTATCCTTATTTGTTTATAGATAATCTTAAGACCGGTTTTCAATTCACGTTCAATGTTTCAAACAAGACAAGCATCTCTTTCCTCAACATTCCTACAGAGGTGAGCTCTTCTTTTTGTTGACAATCAAGTGTGAACACTAATTCCTGAGTGAAGACTGGAGGAAGAGTGCTAAAAAGTATTCTGTTCATTCATTTGCAGGATGACGAGGATGTGATATTTGAGGTGCAAATTAAGAGCGGGGATTCCGCTTTTTTTAATCTATCCATCAGCTCAGGTACTACAGCCAATTGCAAGTGTTTCGAAATTAATGCGTAAAACGAACGCGGTAAAAAAACATATATGAATCTAGGAGATTAAGAACCTACAGGCTAAAAGTAGGCATTTAAGTGTCCCCCTCTCTTATAAGAACATGTTTCAGCTTGTTTGAAATAGATTCTTATTTGGAAATAGTCAACTTAACTCGATTCAGACCGGGGGGGGGGGGGAGGTGGCTGTAAGGCGGAACGTTCCCGCGCTAAATTTGAACGTTTCTAGCTTTAAAAGCATTTAACCAAAACTCACCATACGATGTGACTTTTTTTTTAATTTATCCGGGATTGGAACATTTTGATTTGACAGATTTTTGTTCATGACATGTGATGTTTCCATCGTGATCCATGGTGACAATCTTTTGATAGTCATGTTTACATTTTTCGTTAGCGGGGGTGGGGGAGGGCTCATTTATAACCGGAATTTAAAGGTATGCCCTTCCATGGAGTGATATTTCGTTTAGCTTTGTGTCCGTTTCAGCAAGCCTCCAGCTTCAGGTCAATAAATAACATTTCATGAAAACATTTGCTTCATATTTTACAAAAGCTGTTTCAAGAGGTTCTTCTGTGCTAAACATTGGGTGCTGGATGTGTTGTCTTGCAGATGAATTTCCAGAAGAAACACTCATAAGTCACAAAGAAATAGGCTCCTACAAAGAAACCTTCTCGCATGAGGATTACAGATTTGGCCGGGACCAATTCACTTTTAAAGTTCACGTCTTTGATATTAAAGGATTCGTTTCACTACAGGTAAAGCTGGTGCAAGAGATGGCAACGAAATTTTGTAGCCGTAAATACAGCTTGAAAGTAGGGAGATTTAGCATGGCGTTAATGGCAAACGCGAAAGGCAGAAACTACCACATGATTTTTTTTCACATCATTTTTCAAGTTTGTTGTCTGCAACGCCTTACCGCAACCGGAGAAAACTAAATTAGAAAAGCGCTTCGTGTAGTTTGCACAAGACTGTTTTGTTAAAAACATTGTATTACATTGCATTGCATTGCATTGCATTGCATTACATTGCATTGCATTACATTACATTTTAAAGCAAATCCGAAACTTTATTTACCTGTGTATTCCTGGTTTGCACATGACGTCATAAAAAATAAAAAATGTAAAGTATACATCGTACAACAAAGCTGTTTTTAACGTGGTATCTGGACACCAGTGTTATAATCTTTTACAAAAAAGTTTCATGTTTTGCTACCGATTTGTAAAGGTATTAAATGTGTCAGTCACGCTATTTCAGATAAGCCGTGAAAATAAACAAAATTGAACCAGTTGAAAGTTATTTTTGCATTATGGATGCTTGTAAGCCGGTTTAGGGGTACCAAGATGGCCGCTCCATCGGTTGTTACTAAACATGTCTAATACTCGTTCGCCTATAACTCTTGAGCGAAATTCTCTTGCGCTTCAAAATTTGACTCAGATATGTAGTTTTAAACTATCTTCAATTTCATAAACATTTTGGAACCGAAATCTGTTGTTTAATAATTCTGAATTTTGATATTACGTAAGTGCAAACCAAGAATATTTATGAGTAAAAAAGTAAATATACGCTTTTGATGACAGCCGATTTCACTGCAATGTGAAGAACAGGATTCGCCGATTATGATTCACCCGTCTTGATTCGCCCAAAATAAGACAGTAGTAAAGGATTGTGTCCATATTAAACACTATGACATTGGGCTAATCATGACGGGCGAATCATGACACGCGAATTATGGCGAGCGAATCTTAATTGGCAAGTCATGTTTGAAACTCGGTTCTGCAAACTGCAATTAGATCCAAGTCTGTATTTACTCTTTTAATTCAGTTTATGTTTGAATTTGCTTCACAATTGTCTGATCACGGGCGGACTATAGAGGTTTTGCACGGCAGCCATGTTGCATGGCAGGAACAATAGATTCTTTTCCCTATGGGAAAAAATTTTCTTTCGAATGCAAAACCTTTTCATTGTTCCTGCCATGCAACATGGCTGCTGTGCAAAATCTCGATTACGGGCGAATCATTGCCAGTTAATCGTGTTTGGTCTGCACATGGCTTGCACATGGCCGGCACATGGCCTGCACATGGCCTGCACATGGCCGGCACGTGGCCTGCACATGGCCTATGGTCTGCTGTAAATAGGGGTACCCTAACTGACAATCCTGTAACTCTAGGATACCAGATAATGGAATCGAGAAAGCACAATTGTTATTCTTTATTGAATTTTATTTTACAGATTTCTTTCATCCAGAAGCAGAAATTCGTTATCCTCAGCTTTTTTATTACATTTTTTGCGTAAGTATAGCAGCTGTTAACACACTCGAGCCTGCAGTTAAGTCGGGTGGGGGGTCAGTGTTTTATTAAAAGCGTCGGGTTTAAATTCTGACTTGTTTCATTTTCTTGTTATTTTCATAGCTGTTTCTTCTCGCTGTTGTTCATAGTGGCTTTGGCATGGAAGATTAAAGTCCGATATTCAAACTACATGATGGCAAGAGTGAGTATTGTTAGTCAGTGGAGTGTAAAAACAACAACAACTTTATTTAACAAAGGAAAAACGTTTTGAGCTTTGCCACCCGCAAACTAGCAAGAAAGCTATTCTAGGCGGGGTCGACTTGGAGAGTCAAGCTCAACTAGTTCTCTTTTTGACACATTTTCAATTTGTAATTCTTGTCAAATATAGTGCTAATGGCGTAGCCTGTTTTAGGCGTTCAGATAGCGGGACAAAAGATAGGCAGCACGCGAAGGAAAAACGTGCTGACGACGGAGGGTGACATGCGCGAAAGAGCGAGTCTTCCCAGTCTCCCCTCGTTCAGCCCGCTCCGCAATCTTAACGCCTGGAACAGGCGAGTCTCATACGATACTGTCAAAAGAATTGTCCCTCAGGTACTCTGTGCTGTAAAAAAATCGAAAATCTATGGGCAAAATTTGTATTTTTTAATAGTAGTTTGTCGTTTTCCAAGTCGCATGTCATAATGTATTCTATAGTTTTTAGTACATGTGATATGTAAATATAGTTTTAACCGAAATTTGTACCATTTTAACTTTTAATACCCGTTTGTCACATGCGTTTCTCACAGCACCGTGTTGAAGAGATGAAGCTGATGGCTAGCCGACCGTTTGCCAAGGTTTGTTTGGCTTTCACAGATTCCACACAAGAAAAATTAATCAAGGTGGGTTGTCTGCTCTGCAGTTAGTGTGGGACGTTTTGTGCTGCGTGGTCGCTAGAGCACGCGAATCACGAATTTTAATTTTAATGTAACAACCGATAATTTTCCCTGGGCTTTATTTTTGAGTGCGGTATTGTGGGATTTTCGCATTTCAAAAACGTGTTACTTACCGCAAACCAACAACAAACTCATAAGGAACCGACCATTTTACTTCTGAGAAGGGAGCGGGCGATGTCGGGGAAAAAAACTGCAAGCCGCAACGACACAGCTAAAGGAAAAATATGGAGCACAGACAAGATCAACCCCCCTTGAAATCTAACGGTTCAACCCTTACGACTCCTGTAATGAAAGAAAAATTACCCCCCCTCCCCCAATGACATATAAGGGAACGACACATATTTGTTGTAATCTGTTTTCAACACGAAGTTCCGGTAATATATATAGATAGGCTAAGCCTAACAGCGTCGCTCTCTGAACAGAAAGCCGATGATAAACTTACTTAAGGTGAAAGGTCGGAAGCACAAAAATTAAGATTGACGACCGGGCTATTTTTCAATTTTAGCAATTCTCAAAAACAGTATTACGCGACCGTCTGCACAGTACATTTAGACCGTACAAAACTTCACAAAACAACTTTTTCGCGGTCTAGAATAACTAGTTTGACTAATTTCCAAATCAAATACACCTGTTGCGTATCAAAAATTGCCCGAGAAACTGATTTGGAAATCATAATTGCAAAAATACACAAACATATTTACATAAGGCGACGCGAGTGAAAATAGAACTATAAAATCCAAGTCTTGTTTTGTTTACATAAAATCGCTTTTCAATCTATGTAATGAATCAACAAACACATAAAAATGGACAACGTAATCTTCTTTCGAAAAATTTTATTAAAATCTCCATAAGTTTATGTTTAAAAGCAAAACGCGTACCATTTATAGCGCCGAGCTGTCTTCGATGAAATTCAAGAAATCAATCAGATCAATACAACTGAATTTAAGCACGTTTTATAAACAATTCTCCAAAACTAACAAAAACACAAAGAAAAAGTCAATCACAGATTGATATCAACATAAATCCCCATCGAAAAATGTAATCTGTTTTACCTGTAAGTCCCTCTACTGCTTGGAAATTCTTTAAATCTCCGCTTCTTTGGTTCTGAAATCCGAAAACGAACATCTCCCCGCATTGATGAAAACGTATGAAGTTCCTCGAAGCAAGATTTTCGAGGAGCTGAAAGCTCTTTTTTTTTCCACTAAAGCAGCTTCTGAGTATCCCTTAATTAGTATCCCTGTCTTGAGTAGTGTAACCGCACGAAAAATAAAGCCTCGCTTTGCTTTCAAAATTGCTAAGATCCCGGATGTTAAGCGACATCATACGCGCATGTTTTGCGACGTCATATGCGCCCGCGAATTCGCCCTGCCCAACGCACGGACACACATGCACAGACGTCGCCCGCGAAACATGCCGCTGGCCATGACCATGAAAATTACGAGCATGGGTTCTATGAGAATGGGGTTCCCCAGCGAGAGCTCCGCTATAAAGGAGCCTGGCCTGGCCATTCTCACCTCCAGTCGTCAATCAACCACTGAAGCATTAACAACTGACAAAAAACATGCGTCATTACTAAGACCATTGCTAACAAAAACTTTATGAAAGTTATATTAGAAGTCTTTTTGAACTTCTATTTCTTTTTTGCTTCAGTAAAATCTTGGTTTAATTCGATTTTTGAAGCAAATTATATTTAAAGGACGCGCAAGTTAACCACGTTTTGTGACTGAAAGACGCCTAATTTGCATTTCACGCCCAAAAGGTGTGACATGGGGAAGGAGCTAAGCCTTTTATACCGGAACTTCGTGTTTAAATGCAAATAAATGAATAAATAAATAAATAAATGATATTAAATAAAAGGTTCAAAGAAAAACCCACGTGCCCTGTTACTTGTCGGGTGTTATGACTGCTACACTACCGGGGCAGTGAGTGGGTGGTAACATATATGTTGTACTATTATATGTTTCGACAAGGATTCATTGCATTGCATTTCGTGTCGGCTGATGGCATGAAGCATGAACCATAAAGGTTTTCTCTCATGCAGCAAATTGTAATCGTTGTGTCCTGTGTTGTATGCAGAAGCCGTCGTCTGCCATTGCTGTGCAGCCAACAGAAAACCACGGCGCGGCTGTGGGTGTGTTTATGATGAGGCTTCCTGCAGGAAATGATGGCTTCGCTCCCATTGGTCAGACAGGAGTCTGCTGTGCCTCCGCGCTCGCTGCACACGGGGACCCTACTTCCCATTACTCTTCACAAATTAGCCGAAGAACAATCATAAAAAGATCCAGCATGGTCAGAGTATGTTGTACATAAAAAAAATCGCGCCGAGGGTTACCCGAGAATTTCCGAAGAGGCGATAATCACCCGACAAATCACCCGAAGAACAATCATAAAAAGATCCAGTATGGTCAGAGAATGTTGTACATAAAAATAATCGCGCCGACGGTTATCCGAAAATTTTACGAAGAGGCGATAATTACCGCAGTATTAGTATGCGAGCAGAGACAGCTGAGGGTTCTTTGATCATGGAAGGCTTTTTTTCTCCTTTAGCTGATATTTTAGTAGCCGATTACATGACGTCCCAAATACCAGCTTTTCTGAAGTGTCTCGATAAGTGACAATGCTGAGGGAAGAGCGTTATTTGACGACTTAATGGACGGACGATTTTATTGCAATTCAGAACAAAAACACTCAAAAGTTATAGCCTGCGAATACAGCCGCCTCTCATCGCTCCCGGCCGCTAAAGGCGTACAGTTTCTAACGACAGACAAGATTATCCTCGCAACTGGCGATTGAGTTACAACACTGCATAATTTAAAGCATAATTATGTAAAATTATCAAGTTGGCCAATCAGCGCTCCTGTCTTGATGCGGGACAGATTTTCGTCATCAGTATGGAATTTCTCAAAGTAAATCGCAGACGCTTTCTCGCGCGAACGCCCCTAGCGGCCGGGAGCGATGAGAGGCGGCTGTATTCGCATGCTACAAAAGTTAGGACTACACTCCATGTCTCCATAATTGACTCTGGGAGCCAAAGGGTAAAGCCAGCAATAGCACTGCAGTTAGATATATTATTTTTAATTTGTAGAACTGTTTTCAGCTAGCTTTTTGTTAACAAAGTGAACGTTCACAACGGACATCCGTGGCGAGCGTCTATATAACAATGGCATAACATAAATAAGCTAATTAAGTCGTTGCCTTTTAGTTTTTAGTGTAGAATACTTTTATGTATCGATACATTTTTCAATTCTTTACGACAATCACGATCACGAGAAGTGTATCAAACGTCACCTCGCTCCATGGGTTTGGGAAGAAGAGAATCCCTGGGAACGAGGTCAGGAAAAAAGAGGGAGCGCCTGCTACGCATGCTAGGCTTACATACAAAATTCCCGAAAAATGGGCCAAAATTCTTTCCGGAATTCCAAAAAAGCTCGAAAATTCTTTCAAAATTTTTCGAAAATTCTTAACATTTCTCCCTTGTTTCTGACTGTGAGCTGGTAGATGGCTCACTGGAATCAGCCATATTTGTTACCAACAGAGTATTAGTTACACTGTGGACACTAATGTGATGGTGAGCCCTCAATTTGGACAGCAGTAACACAAAATAAACGCCTTTTGCGACGTTTTTGCTTGTGTAAAATTGTCAATGTGTCACCTGGAAGCTGATATTTTTTTCAAAAATTCTACCAAATTTTACTTATTGTATTAAATTCCCGAGATTTTCTAAAATTCTTCTCGGCGTCTTAAATTCTCAAAAAAATTCCGGAATTTTGTATTTAAGCCAAACGCATGCGAGAGAGAATATAGTCACCAGGCTTGCAAGCGCTTTTGCTTTAATTACTTACGAGTCTTTCGAAAGCTTTTGAAAACTTCCCTCAACTCAAGTACGTTCGAAATTGGGAAATTCCGTAATTCTGCTAGCTGTTTTATACATATATTTATTTTTAATGTTCAACGAATGTTGTGTGTCTATCACTTTAAGACGTGAAACGGTGTATAGATTTCTATCTGCTTTTTTAAATCAGTTTATCGTCTTGTTTTAATTAGACACATGTAGATGTGTAATTCCTGATAGTCTTGCCAGAATATAAGGCAATTTCTTATTCTGCAAGACAATACTTTGTGTAATATACTACATGTGCCATATTATAATTATAACACATTAAAAGTAGAAATTAAATACAACATGCATTGATCAAAAGTTATGATCTTTTCCAGGGCTCGATGTCTTGTTTCATATCAAAAAATCATGTATTTCTTTGTGGACTGTTTTACTACTTTAGAACACACTTTTGAGATGATTTTTTTTTACAAAAAGCTTAATTCCACGCAGTCGTAAATTACGTTTTTTTTATAGATACGCACAGATTCCTGTAAATTATCCTTTTTTCTACCTGAGAATTTTAAAATATTGCCGTAAATTAGAGAATAAAAACAGTTCCATCATTTTGGCCAACAGCACCAGCATGTATATGGGCTTGTATAGCGTACACCAGCGATGTAACTTCAACGCGTTTACTACCTTAAAGAATTGATTTTTGCACAAAAGCGAGTTACCCCATGGCGAAAAAGCGTATTTTTGGATAAAAACTGATTAAATCAAAGTTAGTATGAGACATTTAAATTTTAATTAATATGAGAACTTGAAAAAAGCAATTACGACTCATCCCCAATACACTTACTTCCAAGGCGGAAGGACTGATAAGATTGACAGCGCAATGCTTGAAATTAAAACAACAGACTTACTTTAATAAAGAATTCCATTATTTTTCGGAAGTCTATAACAGCTGCATGTGATATATCTAGTCACACAAATGAACTCCCTTAGTAGTAACAAAAGAACCCCCTTCTAATGGTTAATGGATTCGTGTGATCATGTTCTATTATTTATGTTATCGGACGCATTTTTGCATTTCTGGATTCGTAGTGGCATAATTGTGTATTATTTCTGCCTCGTCATCGAAAACTCGGCAACTCAATTTTGATTTCATGATCATTTTTTAAGGACCATGAATATCTCTGATGTTAATTGGCAAATTCAAGCAGTTCGTTCTTCGTTATCTACCGTGACTCTTATTCTTCTCGCAAGTGGATTTCTGTTGTTTCTGATCATCCTTGGGATTCTTGCCAACCTAACTGTATGCGTGATAATGATCCGTGGTAGTCGCTTCAAGAAACACCTCTCAAACTTCATGCTTTTCCATCTCTCGATGACAGACATTGCATATCGTCTTATAGTCGTACCTGCCCAGTTGATAGCTGCAATACTACCGATGCAAAACAAGGCTCTGCTCTGTAAACTCACTATAGCTCTTCTTTTCTCTGTGCGCACGGCTATTTTCACGAGTTTGGTCGTGATCGCTTTGGACAGGCATCATTCTATAACGAAGCCATTTCAGAGGTTGGGCTACAAACCTAATTTTCTCATTTACATCTTGGCTGTTTGGGGATATTCCATTGCTTGCTCTTTGCCGCGCACATATGCTGAGGGATTATTGTTTACTGGGGCAAACTACAGTTATTCGAAGTACGGAGTTAACAAAACTATCTCCTTTATCCTTTGTTCTCCAAGCCGCGGTTTTAATCAAGAAATACTGACAACAGTTTACTTTGTTCTGGGATTCCTCGTACCACTGATAATTATAACAGTGGCGTACTCCAAAATCGCTGTTTATCTGTGGAGAAAAAGTCGTAATGGCAATACAAATCAAGCCGCATTGAAATCAAAAGGAAAAGCACTACGTATGCTCGTGTTGTTGGTGCTGGGTTTTGTGGTGTGTTTTGGAGTATCACAATTGAAGGAACTGATGAATTCGTTTGGTTTCGATTTCTTAGGTTTTTCACTTGTCGAAGTTGTTCTTCAGTTGTCCAGCTCTCTTATCAATGCTTTAATTTATGGCCTTTACTCTGCTGAATTTAAACAGGGACTCCGAAAATTCAAAAAGTAACAAAAGATTACTAGGCGGAAATTACTAAGTTCAAATAACTTTCCTTGTTAAATGTTTCTCCATAAGAAGAGAATAAGATGAACATAAGAAGAGAATAAGATGAACATTCTCTTTTTTAATTTGGAATCTGTTTCTGAGCGCCAGTTTTGAACAAACAACACAACAATGCATAAGAATTGCACATTGCATAAGAATCCCATACTACCTTGCGGTCGTGACTTTTTGCCTTTTTCATCCGACAACGTTAATTGAAACCGTGAAACCGTTCTCGAGGTAATGAAAGAGCACTTTCCTCTAAAGAAATTAGGATCACGCTGGAATGTACCATGGATTAATGGCTCATGATACGCAAGAAACAGAAATTAATGGCGCATGATACGCAAGAAACAGAAACTATATAACAGAGCACGCAAAACAAACAGCCAGGCCGACTGGAAGAAGTTTAAAGATCTTCGCAAACTAACTAAGAAAAGGTTGACTCTCGCACATGACAAGTACTTGTCGGATCTCTTAACTACCGATGAAATGGACCTTGATACTCACAAACCCACGATGACCAAACGATTTTGGACTTACATAAGATCAAAAAGGAAAGATAACGTAGGTGTCGCTCCCTTGGAGTTCAACGGTGATGTCATCGCTGACAGTCAAGTGAAAGCCAGTTTACTCAGCAATTATTTCAAGCTAAGTCTGTCTTTACCAAAGAAGACCTGCAAAATATGCCCTCTGAAGCTACTAGTCCGTATGGTGACATGTCAATATCATTTTTAGCTCGGCTGGAATAACGAAACTCCTTCAGAAGGTTGATCGTAAAAAAGCAAACGGACCCGATGGCATACCCTGCTACATATTAAAGGAAGCTGCTGCTGAATTGGCCCCTTTCTTACAGTTTTTGTTCATGCAATCGCTCCACACTGGCACGGTTCCTCAGGCCTGGCTCAAAGCAACTATTGTACCTGTACATAAGAAGGGCAGCAGAGATCAAGTTGACAATTATATCGACCGATCTCTTTGACGTCTGTGCCCTGCAAAATCATGGAACATATAATCTTCCACGAGATGATGTCCCATCTTGACTCAAATAATGTACTAGTTAATTACCAACATGGCTTTCGAAAAAAGTTGTCTTGCGAAACTCAGTTAATCACTACCGTAGAGGAAATAGCTCGCTCCATTGATTTGGGGAAACAAACTGACTTAATAATTATGGACTTCTCGAAGGCTTTCGATTCGGTCCCCCATCAGCGCCTCTTGAAGAAACTGAGCTATTATGGAATGCGTGGTACCCTTAATACATGGCTCGTCATTGGCTCACGTGCCGAAGTCAGTCAGTTGTCGTTGATGGGTATAACTCTCCGAACGAGCCGGTTCTGTCTGGGGTCCCCCAGGGGACGGTCCTAGGTCCCCTCTTGTTCTTATTATATATCAACGATTTAGGAGAACATTGTACCTCGAAAGATACGCCTTTTTTGCTGATGATTTAATTTATAGCACTATTGAGTCAACTAACGATGCGACTAACCTTCAGTCAGACCTAACAGCGCTAGAAGAACGGACCCAGAAATGGCAAATGAAATTTAACGCCAATAAGTGTCACGTCTTAAGAATATCAAGGAAGCAAAATCCCTTCGAGTTTGACTACGTCCTAATGGGAAAAGTGTTAGATTCGGTCACTCCCCCACCCCTATCTAGGCGTAGAGTTATCTACAAACCTGGACTGGAGCCATCACATAAATAATAAAGTCTCAAAAGCGAATAGATCACTTGGTTTTCTCCGACGTAATTTGAGTAGTTGCTCCGAAGGGGGTGAAAGAAGCAGCCTATAAAGCCCTTGTACGGCCCAACGTGGAATATGCCAGTTCAGTTTGGGACCCGCATTTAATTAAACATATTCAACAGATTGAAGGAGTTCAAAGGAGAGCCGCACGCTTCGTCAAAAATTGTTATGTGCGCAAACCGGGAACAGTTACCAACTTGCTAAAAGAGCTGAATTGGAAACCGCTGAACGAGCGTCGAAAGACTTTGCGGTTAACTTTATTTTACAAAGCAATTCATGACAACGGCGGCCTGGCCCTTCCACATTATCTCATAAAACGTAGAAGACATTTAAGGAACTCTAGTCAGAACAAGCTTATCGAACTATCACCAAATAGTGAGACCTATAGGGACCGGTTATTTTTGTAGAACTGTCAAGGACTGGAACGCACTACCAAATGAAATTGTAAACATTGAGTCCGCTGACCAGTTCAAAAAAGCATTATGTGACTATTTTAGTCAGTGATTTAATCTTACCTAATTATATTTCTAAATAATCTATCTCAGGTTGCTCATTTTATTATTATTGTTACTTTTAATTTTTAAATTGTCTTGCGTGATGGTCGCCCCTTGCAGGACTATCAAATTTTGAATAAAGGTTGAATTGAAATAGCTGTTACGTTCTAATTCACTACGTTCAAACGAACGTAAATTATTTTCGCCTTAAACAATCTGTAAAACAGACATAAAACAGCAACAAGAATTATGATGGTTGGATTCTCACAAGCAGAATCGAGTTTATTTTAATACAAGAATGCTAATGGTCGATTTACAAATGGGCACAAATCAAAGATAGGCATCTGTTATCTTTCACAAACGTCTTCTTGTTCGTACATGTCTTTTGCAGTATTTGTTTTCCAACGGCCATGCAGCTGCAACAATTGTTTGGAAATTGAATTGTTAGTATTACAAACAACTAAGGTAATGTTCCCAGCTCTTAGACTATGTATTTCAGGGTGATATCCTAACTCTTAAGCGAACTGTATTTCTCAACATCTTGAATAGGATAATTTGCCTTTTCTGAGACTATAAATACTTTATCGTTTATGATAAGAGGTCTAAATAACGGCAAATCAGAACGGAAATCAATATAAGCTGCTTTTATGTATTTCATTGAAACACTTACCGGGAAATACTTATCATTTAACTTATTAATTTTGATAAGATTTCCTTCCCTGTACACGTCGGTTTTACTATGAGAAATCGGAATTGTTTGGTAATCCTCAGAACTAAATGCATATGGAGAATGTACAAATTTCATTGTATCGGAAAAGACCTGAAAAATCTATCTCACAAATAGCAGCAATCCTAGATCCCTTAAATTAGATACAGACAGATAATATATTTATCTGGTATCCTTATAATCATGTCTGAAGAAACAGAGCATTTCTTTGTTACTGGTTTAGATCTTAATCGTTTCAGTATTATCCAGGGGATTAGAATCAGGTACAAATGTATGTATCCGCTATAATGCAGAATAGGCTAAAGTGACGGATGAACTAGATTTTGCCCGCTCCGAATAGAATGGCAAATAGACATCCAACATAGTGGGGGGGGGGGGGGGGGAACGGTGTCTGAAAAGAAACTTGTTAAGCGTGGCATCAGTCGAAAAACTTCTTAATTTCGAAATTCTGTTCTTCGGTAAAAGTCTCCAGGAAGGACCTCTTAGTTGGATCTGTGAGCGCGGAAAAGAAAATAATACGACAGTTAGTGCAGCAATAACTAAGTAAACATAGTGTATAGATGGTAGGAAAACTTTACTTATGAAAACAAACTCCTCTCGATGCCTAACGTACATGTAAACAGCTACGTACAAAACGTGGCGGCCAGTGCCATTCGTAACCACAATTCTTTGGCAATCATACAAAGACATACAGGCCAGCGCTATTCATATACAAATAGGCCAGTGCCCAATGAGTATAAACATACAATTAGTATATAGGCCAGTGCCCAATGACTATTGTTTAAGGCCAGTGCCACTCATACCTTTCAACCTGCAGAATGCATATAAATCAACTCAGCCGGTGCCTTACAAACACTGGTGGCGTAACAATATAGGATTAGCCGGTGACATTGAGCGAAATTGTGATCTTTAGTATTTGGTGAAATATTGATTAAATAAATATTAGAAACTAATGAAAATACGACCGTTCGGCCATAATTTCTAGAAAAAAATTTGGGAAACCCAACCGAGAATTTCAATTTTTCCCTGTTCCAAAAATTTTATTCCTATGAATAGTCTATAATCAACAACAAAGCCACTATAATTTCTGCAAAGCAAAGACCTAAAGGGGACAACAGTTGCGACTGCCAACTGCCAATATAAATAATGAAGAACCCTAGTTACTAAATACACTAGGGGCAGCACCAGACAATTTTCGCCTTGAAGCCTTTGAACAACGAAAGTAAAATCTACACCAGAGCAACCCGGATTCCAAAACCTACAACACACCATGGAATTCTGAAATTATAATAATTAGCAAAGTAATCAATAGTATGGGGCACCCACAAACTGTCCAGGTGATCAAAAAATGTGTTAGAAATCTGCCAGTCATCTGTATCAATGAAGCGGCTAACAAAATCAGCTCTTTCTGTTTCGGTACGAGGGATCCATTGTTTCCCAAGATGGATTTTATGTGTAATGCAAATTAGAAAAATCTGAAAGCAATACAATGTAAACCCATTTTATACTGCCGACTTCAACAATTCTTGCGGCGGATTGGATGTCAGTGAACCATTTAACACAAGAACCACTCAATAGAGTGGTGCAAAAGCATAAAGTTCCCTCCATGTAGAACTTCTATAATTTTCGCCATACTCCCACATACCGTGGTGAATATATTCATCATTTAAGCTCATGTGCGCCCCGAACCCGGACGCACCAGCATCAGAGTAAACCAAACGATTTGGAGTTTTATCACTAAAACAGTAACCGTAACAGGGGCTCTCCCCGTAAAGCCCAGAAAGGTTTGTTGCTCCTGCTCCTTTTTAAGACACTGTAATATATCATCTTTGTAAATAATATTATTGGTGCAAATAAATATTGATTGATTGATTGATTGATTGATTGATTGACAGTAACATTAGCATAGCCAAAATTTTTGGTTCCAACAGTAAATATCTTTTCGAGAATACTCTTCTAAAGTAAACATTGAATCCCGATCTTGGACAGCGACTGAACCGACATGGAACAATGCCTAGACATAATTCTGCTGTTTATACCAACAACTGCACACGCAGAAATAATCTTTCCGCCAAATGAAGCCAACGATCTGGCAGAAACCTGAAACTTAGAATTAATGACATTATCGACATCGAAATATTTGCAACAACTCTATCTACGATCGGTAATATGAACCGTCGCATCGTAGAATTCCAAGATAGACACAGCCATTCAATAAGTTGACAAGCTTCCAAAAAGACTTATCGTTGCTACAAAACCAGTACTGGGAAGATATATATAAATATATATATATATATATATATATTTTTTTTTTTTTTTTTTTTTTTTTTTTTTTTTTTTTGGTTGATACCCTGAATTCTCCAAAGGTCGTACACGCTTAGTGAAATATGTGGAACTGTAGATAAACCGAAAAGTAACCGGCACAAAACGCAAAGAAACGGGGTTTTCCTAAATTGCAAGATCCCATGAAAAACCCTAGAAAAATTTAATGTCGATTAACAAAACTCTAAATGATGGCAACCGCTCTATAAATCGACCGTAAACATAAAAGAGTCCTTTTCAAAATAGCTAAGAGCAATTTACCAATCCTCATACTTGGTGCGTTTTATATATATATATATATATATCAAACATAATATGTTGGTGTCACAAGTCAGGTATATAGCTCTTTTACCAAAGGTTGGATAGAAACAGATAAATGATTGACAAAATGTGGCGGCGAGTTAACCTCGAACACGGCCAGCCTTCCGTAATTCCGCTATTGTTTTGCTAACAAACTCATTGTGCAATCTAGCAGACTTATTGTTAAGGAGCTTAATCTTACTAGGTTCCTCAAAGAAGGGTAACTAATAGCCGTCTCTAATGACATCTAATATAAAACTTGACACACCAATATGTTCAAAAAAGTTCCGTTCCTCTTCAAATTTCCTTAAACCGTATTGAAAGCAGTGCTTAGATTCTGGCACTCATATTAGACATACCTCAGAAAGCTCGTGTTCCAAAACAGTGATGAGATGGGTGATTACTTTGGTGCCGTTCCTGATGTAGCGTTTCCTGTTGATGTGGGAGCCATGATGGCCGGCGGGAGAGGTCCAACCTGATCTGACAATCTCTTGCCCAATGACTGTACCGAAAGCATTTGAAGCAGCAAAACTTGAAACTTGGAATAGATTCTAAACAGACTGTGAGGGTGGGTGGGCGGGAATGTAATGCGTTATAAACTCGATTAGTTCTGCGAGAGAGAGAGGGAGAATGAATTCTGATTCACTCTTATATACACATCTGAAACAATGGAATAACAGACAAACAATAGAAGCACGCTGAGGCGTGCGAACCTCGCAATGTCGTAAGAAACATCTAGTAACATGTGAAAATACATTTACGTTCTAATTCACTACGTTCAAACGAACGTAAATTATTTTCGCCTTAAACAATCTGTAAAACAGACATAAAACAGCAACAAGAATTATGATGGTTGGATTCTCACAAGGAGAATCCTACGAGAAATCACAAAGTAAACGCGTAAACATTGAACGCGAGTAAGAACTCACCAAGCCACGAAAAAGAAACTGATTATCAGCAGCATATTTCGGCTTCTTATCTTCGTTAGGTCTTCCATCGGAGTTGGCCTTTGCTTTCCTCGACTTCTTCTCGTCTTCCGGACCCGATGCCAAGTCGTCTGACTCGTACTCGTTGACTACTAGCCAGCCATGTTTATTCCTGTCGGCAATTCTGATGAACTTTTGCCTCATGTGAATAAGGGTTTTGCTTTCAGCAATAAGATTGTTAATTACTGGAATATCAGTCGACGGATTAATAGCACTCTGAATTTGGATCAAAATAGAATTTAATTGAGCGTTAAACTTGAATTGTTTCGGGTTTTCTTTGAATTTTTAATTCGACCGTGTCTTTCTCTATCTTATACTTCGATTTGCTTCCCCTTCCCTTCAAGCCGTGTGTTAAGATACGATTTAAACAAGCCAAAGACCTGCTGAATAATCACTGGATTCGCCTTGGACAGTCGGAGTTTAAGGCTGAACACCACGAGAAGATTAACCGCCCGTTGTTTCGTTTAACCTTTCCGACCTTCCGAACCTACGCTAACCGAAGAAATGTGCACCGCGAAAAAATTCACCGCGTGTTGAACCGTTTATACTCTCAGAATCGGACATCACGGTAACATAATGTAATGCGTTATAAACTCGATTAGTTCTGCGAGAGAGAGAGGGAGAATGAATTCTGATTCACTCTTATATACACATCTGAAACAATGGAATAACAGACAAACAATAGAAGCACGCTGAGGCGTGCGAACCTCGCAATGTCTTAAGAAACATCTAGTAACATGTGAAAATACATTATACAGCTTGTCAAGTTATGTCCAGGATTGCAGATAATTAGATGCATGGCAAATTTAATAAGCGTCACAAAGTGTCCTCTTGCTCTTCTACTCAACTTCAACATCACTTGTTTTCAAAAATACAGACAAAAAACGTCACGAAGTGTCCCCTAAATTCTGCTCTTTAAGTAAAGATAAACAGGTGCGTTTACCCTAACCTAAAAATAACACTAACACTAATGCTTACCTTACATTTCAAAAAAGATGGTAAACACTTAGACTTAACGGGACACTTCGTGTTGGATATCAAAATTTGCCATGCATCTAATTATCTGCAATCCTGGGCATAAGTGGCTTGTCAATGCATGAAACTGTCGTGGGAAGTGAAATCACACACAGGTGAATGAGTAGATAGCGGCTGTCAATCCCTGAATTCATCTACAGTCATTACAAAGTGCAACATCAGAATAGTACTGCTTGTTTTGTGCCTCTGAGTCATGGTATGGCTTATTATAGCCTGCGTGACAGGCGCTGCATGGAAAGGGTAAGGGACCAAATCCCCCTTCCCCTTCCCTTTCCCCTTTCCCTTCCCCCCCCCCCCCCCCCCCCCGCCACACATGCAGGCTAGGCTTATTACCATCACCATCACAAGTAAGCATTCGTTACCGTTTAGTGTCCACTGCGCTTAAGATCAATGGCACGTGACCTAAACCACACAAAGACCTTCCATACTTTCTACAGACTAAATTCTGCAAAAGCCGACATTCGAACAGTAAAACCTCAGAACTTTCAGATATTTTGTTCCTTTTAAGACATCATGAAACTGATGAAAAATTGGCCGAAGAAGATCAGCGTGACGGCTGCGTGAGTTAAGAATAGCTGCGGTCACACTAGCCATTTTACCCTTGGGCAAGAGGCTCGTGCCCACGGGGAAGCAACTTTCTGTGCTCCGCCGCCTACGAGACCTGGTACAGTTGGTCTCAACTTAGAAAATTATAAGGGATAGACCCAGAAAGACCCCAAAAAATTTCAAAAGAAGAATGTTTAGTTAATTGTACATCCAAAAATGAAGTAACGTGCTGTACACGCCTCACCAAAGGGAGCCTATTCTTCAATAAATAGTAATAATAATGGCGCTTTACAAGTTTAATTCCATGATAATGGTAAGGTGAAACACTAAATCGTAAAATATGTAAACCTAAGGTATAAGATTTATAAAGATAATGATCTTCGAAATTACTTGTCAAGCAACTACACGGTTTCTCTGATCGCTAAGAACCAAAACGAGATGAAGTGACTTACAGTTTAATTAAATTAAAAATTAAAAACTGAATTTGCCAGTTGCCGCAGCAAAATACCGCTAGACAGAATCTGAAAATCATAAATACAAGTGCTTTCTCTTTTGTGATAGCTCGGGTAAGGGTAGTCCTTAAGGGACTGTAGTTGGTGACTAGTTTTTGAGGCCAGGATTATTTCCCTGGATTGATTACCCGGGTGAGTGTTTAATCATTAACAGAGTGTTGTTGCTGACGAATGTTTGAACCCAGAAGTATAACGGTGCATTTTAAGCAGTTGACTGATGGACATCTCCTGAAGAAGCCGAACTTCTTCTTTCAGCAGACGCTTCCAGTCACTGCCAACTAATCTCACATTTAGAGTACAGTTCAACGTAGTTCTCATGGAAGTGAGGGCTACTGCTATAAAGCAGATACGTCCAATACTAGTTGATGTTGAAAACGCTGCTTAAATTGGATTTGCTGGTCATACAGTAAGAGATGATTCCATAAGTTGTCAAGACTCCAACAAGTTTTATTTCACTTTGAAGATGAGGCCGTGGAAATGTCAGTCACCAAATGCAATATCCATTTTAAGAACTGCCCTTTTCTAAATATTTACACTTAACATACTGACTGCCCATTTACTATCCGTTTAGGCGCAGCCACAGGTAAGTGATTTTGTGGGGATCACAACGGAGATCTCTGTCAGCCCTTGCCCCTTTGGTGCCTCTGAAAATCTTATCCAATCCAATCATTTATGGGGTCCCTTATATCCAACCAGGGCCCAAGAGGCGCGAGTTTCAGAGGGCCTAGGATTTGTTGCTCCAAGGCCTATCAGCTGCTGGTCAGCTCCTTGCTTGTCGCTTTCCGCTGCGCCATTACCATATGTCGCCTCATCCGCAACAGCAATCAACACGATCACGTGATCTGGTAGTCCAGCAAGAAATGCACCCAAATCGTCATCAGCGGTCGAGTCCGCGTGCAAGTCAAATGCTTTAGAATCGATGAAATTTCCTTCCTTACTTATCACCACCACGTAGTATCCTCTTTGCTAAAAGAAAAAATTCCTTTGTTTTAATACGACACACTTTGTCATTCTGATCGATGCCGTGGCCCTTTGCTTTCTCTTTCCGTTGAAGAATTAATGTCATCATAATATCAACAGAAAACAATCTCACAGAACAGATGGCCCATACATGGGCCTCTTGCAATCTGTTATTACTTCCAATCTGTTATTAGTCCGGTGTCATGTCATACTGCGTGAGATAGCTTGGTTATTTTAAGGCCAACAACTGATTGGTCAATTTAAATGACGTCATGTAAATTTAGAGTTGGCAAAAGTGTTCATTTTCGCATACTCTCGCACACAACTAGTGATTTCCCTTCGCGGTACAAAATACCTGCTGCAATGGTGAGAGCTATAAGATATGATATCTGAACCTCGTGAAGTACAGACTGTGCGATCATGGGAGCGAGAATGCAAATAATATTCACAGCAATGGCGCAAGCTGATATTAACTTCTTAGATCATTTTCTCTTGTAATATTCTTGGGCATTTTACCACCTAGATCTTTATAGATTGCTAGTCCAGCCTTCAATAGCACAGAGACATAAAGGTAAAAAAATCTTGACCCTTTGAAATTAATGTGGAGAGAGATCCAAGACTCAAATGGTTGCTGACTACTTAAACTCTTCCCCAGGGCCTTCTCGTCCTAAATGACGGCGCGGACAGAGGCCTGGACAAAGCTGCCAAAATACTCCAAGAATCCAAAAGTATTTTGTCACGTGACACGATGTAATGTCTTTGTTCCTCTTGAACAACGGCTCCAGATTGCAAGAAAACAAATATGTCTTCCATTCACAGGAAATAAACCACCATGGCAAACACGACATTTCATCGTGTGTAAATACTCCAAAATTCTTGGAAGATTTCCGCAGGAAGGAGTACGCGCCACAAGAACCTGAGGCCCTCGAACAATCTGTCAACGTGTAATACTTCGCTACTTTTTCTTGGTAAATTATTTGGATTATTCTATTGTATTTTCCTTTGTTATTACTTGTGTGGCAAAAATAAAAATTATAAAATAATAAAAAATACTGACATTTTCAGGTTGCATATTTGGAAAATCAAGATAAAAATATTAACCAATCAATTCGCTAGAACAACTTTCATTCAATCTCGATGGACTGAGGGGTTTCCAAATATGGTACTAAGCAAAAAATGAATATTCGGAAGCTGTGAATGCGCGTTGCACTTTTCAACCCACTTATGGGTTTCTGCCGGGTTGTATAAGGTGGTTCTAACAGTCGTCTCTTCTGACTTTAATGCGTTTCTTTTACTTTCCTCGTTTCTTTTTGTTTTACATTTAAAGAAGAATATACTAAAAATTGCAATGTAACAATTTGGTGCTTGTAAACGGACGACTGGTATGTCTTAGTAATGGTTACTCTGGGGAGGCTTGGATCCCTAGGGCCTAAGCATCTCAGTGCAGGAATCTTAATAATTTCGTAAACTGCGAGCAGTCACTTTTTTGCTTGGATTCGGGTTGAGCACAAAAGTAATAATTATGCCTCGCGCAATGGAAAAACTGATAAGAGGAAGAAAGAGACTTATTCCGGTCCCTTAAAACCTTGTGACACTAGTAAAATTACCTAACACGACTTTTATCATCATCATCATCATCGTCGATCGTCGTCTTTATCATGGAAATAATAATTGCTATAATGGTCATAAGAAGTCCCTTACTAACCGACATCTGGACACAACCAAGCTGCCTTCAGTTTCCACGCTGACGATTCCTCCATATGAACGCCTCTAGCAGATACTGCAAAAAGCGAAAACGGCGGTCAGACATTGGGAATTATAAATGTTATTGTTCCCTATTAGCTAACATACATAAATAAATCATAAAAAGGCAACGCAGGAACAAACGAACGAGCGAACGAATGAATGATGAATCAATCAGTCAATTAGTCAATCAATCGGTTAAATAATTATTTAATTTATCAAACTTCGGAGTTGCTTTTAGCCTCTTTTACAAATCGAGGCCAACAGAAACGCCTTCCAGGTTTTTTCACATGTAATTCATTTTCATACGAATGGCTTTGTACTTGACCTTTTTGTGAAAACAAGGCTCAAGCCAACCTACCACTCTTCTCCCATTATATTCAACACTTGCTTCATAACAGCATTAATGCAGCTCAGTCATGGCTGTCACAGTCATGGCTGTCACGCATTGCGTGACAAGGCATCATCATAGTAGTGTGCATCCAGTGCATGTAGGTGATGACATGAATCCCGTGCGCAAGCTCATGCCGTAATAATGCCCCTTAAACACTTTTCATATATATACCTCCCCACTTGGTGCCGCTGGTCGAAGTGATTGTATACTCAGACAGTGGTACAACGATGGTAGTGTTAATAGCCAAATGATTTGGAATCATAACCGCAAGTTTTGTGGTGCCTTTTGCTTTAGCGGTATCCCAGTCGCTTGGAGAAATAGTTATGAACTTTGCCGCGTGATCTGTAGTGCTTCTCAAAACCGCTTTTCCGTTCATGCTCACTCCGTACAAGACGTTTTCCACAGTGTCATGACCAAGAATTGAAATGACATTATGGTCTATGGCTGCAAGAGAACAAGAAAGTTATTTAAGGTGATTCCCTGGTTTTGCACTGCGCATCCCTACTGCGCATAAACATTGCGACATCAGATTGAAAAAAAATGGCGGCTTTTGTGAGGAAAGCCGGCCTTTCCCACGATAGAAAAGGACTCTGTGAGCGCTAGCGCAAAATCGAGCACGGTGACCCCCATTTTATACTGCATAAATTCAATCAGGACAGTGTTCCCAACGCAAATTTAAAAAGTGAGCAAAAATCTATGATCAGATTTTGCACAGTTTATAGAAATCCTACGAAGAAAGCCATTTTGGGTAGAGGACCGCACACCAAGCAACCGTCTACTGTTCGAGTGTTCAGTAAATTTGAAGCTTTTTGGACACGTTTTCTATGATACAGACGATTATACATATGTATAAAGTCAACTTATACGCGAAATATCAATATGCAGTGGAAATATTGAGCATATTAGCTCCACGCGGTTATTGCCTGAAAATGCCTTTAAACACTGTATTCGTCAGCAGTATACCACTAAAACGAGCACGGTGACCCCTCATTTTTGTTGCAATTTTGGAACCTTCATGACTTGTTCAATATTTGTGCCAAGTTTCATTACAAATCTATGACAGATTCTTTTTCCAGGGAATTACCTTAAATCAAGATGAAGTGACTGCAATGTTTCATTACAATATATTTTTAGATATATTTGTCATCTAACAAACAGTTTAAAAGAGAAAAAAAAACTTTTAAAAACCTATTAAACTTTAAAACTCTTAAAAGAGCAGGGAATTTACGAAAAGGAGTGAATAATGCAGGGAAGGGCGGTGCTGCAAGCTCTTCCTCGTCATCTGATAGGCTAGAACAGGTTAGTGAGACCCAAGCGTAAGTATTGTCATAACTACAACTTGAGTACATTTCGCTGTAACGGACACCTCATGATTACGGACAGGAGTTATAAAGTCTCGGTGAAAATGATTTAACTAAAAGGTTCGTGTTATTCGGCAGTATTTTTCGAACACTAATTTGTCGTCACAAAAATGTTGTTATAAGTGGGAGCTGAATAGAGAAAAGCAAGTCGTGATCAGAAAAATTAAGTTTTGGTAAAATATGCTATGCGGAGTATGGAGTATAGGGGAAAACAAAATGCATTGTGAAGAGAGGAGTTGAATAGAACATAAATGAACTGGAAGACGTGCGGGGTGGAGTAAGTCGCAACGAGTAGAGAGAGGGGTTGCGTCCAACAGAATCTTGGGTGAAGGGCGAGGTTCTAACAGGGTGTGCAATTACGGTATATGGTGTTCCTTTACATCAGCTCTTTTGTCCGTAATAGCCAATTGCGTCTGTTAATATCATACCATCTTACCTGTCCATGAGGCACCTATGTCGTTGCTGAAAAAACACTTCGATGAATGCTTCTTACTGAAAACATTTAAATAACGTGGTCATGTCAAACATGTTCTTTATTAACTACTACTACTAATTTTTAGTTGTCGGTCCTCTCCTTTCTCGATTACAAAATCCATATCTACTCCCTCTCAGCCATTACATTTATATTAAGAAAACACAATCAACGTGTTTTTCCTGGACCGCAATGGAAACAAGGTGCTAATTATCTAAAATGTATTTGATGCGGAGTTGGAAGTTGACTAAATGCTAAAAGAACGGTGTTGGCCAAGTAACAAACGAAAACCCGTTTTATGTTTACTCTGATATATGTCAGTAGAAGCTCGCTATTGATTTGTTTTGTTATTCATATTAATTATTAGCTACAATATCGGACAGAACTGTTGAAAAACTTCTTTCGGCCCTTCTCACCAATGTTGATAGTAATGATTTGCAATATTAAAAGCAATTTGACTCAATATTGAGGAGGAGGAAGAGCCACGCACATTGCATGGCGAATTCTAACCTTGAGCCAAGTGTTTCAAGAAATTGTGTCTTGTATTGTAGATCAATGCTTCTAAAATCGGCTCTTACTTTTTCATTGGCACGCTGCAAACATACATGATGTTGTTGGTTTTGTCCAAGTAGTATCCACGACTGGTAAACGTCAAGGGACCTGACAGCGTGCACAAAAATAAAACGCCAAAAAATGTCATATGTTAACTGGACAACCCATTAATACGGACAAGCTTTAAAGTCCCGGCGAGAAAGGTTTAACTGAAATAGTTCGTATTATTCGGCAGTCTTTTACAAACACTAATTTGTGGTCACAAAGAAGTCATTGGCGGGAGCTGAATAGAGAAATGCAATGCGTGATTGGAAATGTTAGGTTTTGGAAAAATAGGCAGGATATAGAGTATAGTGTAAAACGAAGTGCATTGTAAAGGAAGGAGTAAAATAGAGCATTAATGGACCCGAAAGTGTGTGCACAAACACACGCCAAATAACTTCATCTGTTAGCTGGGAATGTTCACCAGTTACCGTTAAATAGACTAGCTAAAAGATTTAAAGCTTTGGGTCGTGTAATGTGCAGTCTCCCGTAAATGTTACGTAAGCTGATTCCTGATCTGATTCAAATAAAAAAAGTAAGTAGCACTGTGTTGTGTATTTTCGCACTGGGAAGCCGCAAAAACTGTGACCGTTTGTAATGGATTTTCGTTCGAATTCTCGTGAAGTATTGGTGAACGACTTTTAAATTAAATTCAAGATAATTTGTCGTATTGTGACTGAAAAACGGCAGCTCTTAATCAAGTTTGGTGATCTTAAGGGTCGTCATGCTTTGGCTGCAGTATTTTATGATAATCCAAGAACTTAAAACTGTGTTGGCTTTAATATATTTTTCCTTTCGTATACAACCGATATGACTGCTACGCTACCTTTTGAATCAAACTTAGCTTGATGGGCTTACAAAAGACTGTCGTCAATTGAGCTGGAGAACGTCTGGTGGGTGACACATTGCTCAGCAGGGGTCGTTAGGGGTGATATACAGTACCTGAAACATGGCTACAAGCTCTCTTTCCCTTCTCGCGTTCCTCTCACCCCCACCCGCTAAAGAGCTTGCTCGCAGGCCATGACATCGATGGTAAAGGCCCTATAAGTACATGTGGCAAACAGAAAACGGCATAACTTCAAGATAAATTAGTACGTTACCTGGAATAAAAGGCTGATTCAGTTTGCATCCGTAAAATTCAACTTGAAAAGCAATGCTGTTTTTCCAGGCAGTCGGATTAATGCGGACAAACACAGCTTCGAATGGTGTGGGTAGGATGATTACTGTCCCGTAGTTACCGTTATCATTGGCATGGAACTCCTTAAAACAGTATAAAAACGCTTGAAATCGTTGAAACACTCGTATAAGCGCAATATAATGACTAGAAGCGCAGAGATATAGATATGAAAAATCGATTCGTGTGTTATGCTGTCCCTCAAATTCCATGCTTGGGAACCAAAGGGGGGATAATCATATTCTTGGATAGACATGTTCGCTTCATTACCTAGTGAATATATGTGCCTTTTTTGAACAAAATCAATATAAATGGAGCGACTTCTATTCAGTGTTATTTTCTTTCGTATACAACTTGTCAAGCAAGGATCTACCGTCCCTCTAGTTCCATTTCCTTTTCTTTAGAAAACATAACACAAATTTTGGACCAAAAAGCAATTAAAAGCATACATTCTCAATATTTCAGAACAAACGGCAAAATCCTAGTTTCAGAATAAAAACAGAGCAAAAAAAAAAAGAAAGAGATCAGAATTGAAAGCAGAAACTCAAATAAGCCTACGCTGCTAAAATGCAAAAAAAATATCGCAAATGCAAAAAAATATCGCGAGTGCTGATGGAGTGGGGAAAAACGTTCAGATAGTGGAGAACGAAGGATAGGCGGCGCGCAAAAAGGACAAATATCGCGAGTGCTGATGGAGGGGGATAGGCGTTGAGATAGTTTAGTGCGAAGGATAGGCGGAACACAGAAGGAGAAAAAGCGAGTCTGATGGAGTGGGGTAGGCGTTCAGATAGTGGAGAGCGAAGGATAGGCGGTGCGCAGAAGGAAAGATATCGCGAGTGCTGATGGAGGGGGATAGGCGCGAAACAGAGAGTCTCCCCTCGTGCTGACGGAGAGTGGTAGGCGTGAAATCCCTCGTTTTCTTTGCTTGTTCCAGTCGCGCGCGTCTTTTTAAGTGGTTCTTTGCCCCACAATCTTAACGCCTGAAACATGGTATAGTTACTCAAGACTTCAAACGTGCGAACTCTTTACCTCGATTCCCCTTGGCTTGTAATGGTTGAACATAACACCATCATCGCTGTAAAATAGGGAAATGGATTTGACAAAGTTTATGTCGTGACCTTTCGTACTCAGGCGACGAATTTTGACTCTACCGTTGAAGTTAACTTCCAGGTAGCTTCCTTTCCTGCAGTAAAAGGAAATATTCATGAAGGGTAGGAATAAGGAGTAAGTTAATTTTAGTCATTCATCCAGCCATCTGTCCACACACCCGTTCTATTCATTTTAATTATTTGTCCATCATGCATCCCTTAGTTCCCTATATCCGATTTCACCTCCCCTCCCTGTATTGTTTTCACCCTTCATCGCTCTCTTTTGTTTGTTTGCTCACGGTTTGTTTGTTTGTTTGTTTGTTTCTTTCTCTTATTTCCCTTCTCTCTTCCATCCATGCTCCTTTCATTTATTCACACCATGTTATTCTAAAATTTAGTTTCTCGAGAGGTGTAATTCAAGGACTCAATAGTAAGTCGACAGGTTTCTCAGTAAAATAAAAGAAGCAAAAGTATCACGATTAGTCTTGTATAAACTTACGAAAACACTTCCAAAGGCATCCAAGCACTGGCCCCATTGAGCCTACTCTTGTAAGGCTCCCTGTCAGTGGCATGGGACGAGGCGGTGATCTGGGAATTAGCGATGCTTCCATCCATCATGCCAAGGGGCTCATCACATGACGCAACTCCAAATAAAACAGAAAGAATCCGCATACATACATATACTTTATTTATACTCAGGTTTTTAGAGTAGCAAATATACAATATGATAGTATTCCGAGATAATATCTCCGAGAGTATACAATAAACTAATTAGTAAAGAAGTATTTTTCGTTTGTCTCACGATGTAGTCACTTCTGATGTTGATCGCGACGTTTCGACTGCATACTGCTAGTCTTCTTCAGGCGATGGGGTCGACTGGTTACGCGTCTCCTTATGAAGCACGATGTTCTGCTGTGATTGGTTGGTTTTCAACAGCTGCGACTGGCGCATTTTGATCCTCGTTGTTTCGGCGAATTGTTCCCTCGAAACAACGAGGATCAAAATGCGCCAGTCACAGCTGTTGAAAACCAACCAATCACAGCAGAACATCGTGCTTCATAAGGAGACGCTTAACCAGTCGACCCCATCGCCTGAAGAAGACTAGCAGTATGCAGTCGAAACGTCGCGATCAACATCAGAAGTGACTACATCGTGAGACAAACGAAAAATACTTCTTTACTAGTGTGTTCACCACGATGAACAACAACAACCCTTTTTACGATAATAAACTAATTTACAGTAATTACAAACGCATCGCGTTTGTTTATATTTTCAATCGTTGACGCAAAGAGGGTAGCGGGAGGGAGTGAGGGTTGCGTGGGAGCTAAGAGGTCAATCGCCGACGTTCTGGAAAATCCAATGGTATTATTAGAATTGTAATATAACAATGCACGGTAAACTGGTCCTTACGTCGGAGAAAAGAGAAGCAAGGAGAACAAGGGTAGGAGGAGGACAAATATTTCGGTTTCACAAACCCTAATCTCGTACCCAGATCTCCCACGGTCAAGCCTACAGTACAAGTACGAGTGAGACCTGGGTACGAGATTACATAAACCCTAAACGGAGGCTGATAAAACATAATTGTGGATGGCGCTTTGGAAGATATGCAACTTAATATTCACATAAACTTAAAAGAACAAAAAGTGCTCCAAACTTACATGGGACATAATACTTGGTAGAAAAATTTGGGCTCTGATCAAAAGTAAACTCGCGAGAGCCTGAGAACGAGCTGCAGGTATCCGCTGACCCGTTAAACTTGACGATCACATGTGTTGTTAAGAAATGGAGTTTGCCGTCTGCCTTCGTCTTGTGTAAATCGCGATGAAATATTACTTTAAGATTGACCGTATCCGAAAACTTTAGTTCTCCAAACTGAAAAGTAATAAAGATTACATATTATGAATAAGAGAACAAACAAGTAACTGTTTGTAATATTTTGCAATTATAAAACTGCATATTTCCTTGCACATTTCGTCTTTGGCATGCATAAATTTACAATATTAGGGAATACCAAATGTGAAGGTCTTTTTCGAACCAAGCTGATCAAGAAGAATAAGCCCTTTCAATTGACAGTTACTTTTCATTATTGCCCATACTTACCTTACCTTTCACTGGCCTGCCGAGATTAGCTTTTGCTACCTGCAGGCCAGTATTGTAAATTGTATAATAACTAACTAATAAAGATTTTTGTTGTTGTTGTTGTTATTGTTATTGTACCTGTACGCGTTGTCATTCGAGACAAACGATGCCTTTTAGAGTACTTTCCGCATTAGCAACTTTTTCACTGAGTCGACAACAACTTGGGACTTTTACATCTTTATAATACTTGAGCGACTATTTTACACTTTACTACCCCTCCCTCCCTTGGTCATAATAATAATAATAATAAAAATAATAATAATAATAACAACCATTGTATGCTTGACATCATGATGATGTATGCTTGACATGTATGCTTGATGTATGCTTGATGTATGCTTGACATCATGAATGAATATTACAAGTTATAAAAGAACGAAATATCACTCAAACAAGTCTCAAACACTTCTTACCCATAACAAACATTCGAACGCACTTAATAATCCCTGATTACTGCTAGTAATAATAATAATAACAACCATTGTGGATATCGCTGTTCCCGGAGATAGTAATGTATTGCAGAAAGAAACTGAAAAGTGTGAAAAATACCAAGACTTGGGAAGAGAGATCAGAAGGATATGGAAAACGAGGACAAAAGTGGTACCCGTGGTTGTAGGAGCGTTAGGATCAGTATCAAAGAAGTTGGCGGGCCATTTAGAGCAAATAGGAATAAAAATCAGAATAAGAACAATGCAAAAATCGGCTCTCCTTGGATCGGCACATATCCTAAGGAAAGTGATGGAAGTGATGGGAGGAGACCCGACTGGAAATATTGCCCCAGGAAAAAAACCCTGTAAAAAATTCTAAATAATAAATAATAATCCATTCATTCCCACCTTAAGAGTAACCATCTCTGTGTTGTTCACTACTTCCACATTAACTGATGTGTCCACTAGGTTCCATGACTTCAGTAAAAGGACAGAAGACAAAGGCCATTCAATCACCCCACTAACAACTTCATCGGTGGTTACATCAGAGTGAGATAAGATAAGTCGGTAAATGGCTTCGCCTCTATTTCAAATGAAAAGAAAAAGTAAGCTTTGGCAAGTAAATAGCAATGTATTTGGACACAGGGGGTGGTCGCTGGAGCAAAACCCCTAGGTGATGGCAAGTCCTTACGTTTTGTATTTCAAGTTGGCTCATATGCCTGGCCTTTGATTTGAACATTGATATTCTTTTTCCAATCATTTGTCGCGAGCTGTGGCCCAGGTTTAATCACCCTTTAACTATTTGAACTAGAAACGGCGTTAGCCACAGGAACCCTGGTTAGCCTGTTTCTGTAGTCCACCTGGTGCAATAATGATTCAAAATTTACTGCATCATAAATAAACATACCCAGCTTGTATATTAAAACCTCCAATATCCGCCCAGAAATTAACCTTCAAATCTGGTCTTTTGACTGCGGTGTTGATGGTCCTGATGGCCAGCTGCGATGCCCATAGAGACTGGTTTATGTACTCAATACCCACGCTTACCCACTGCAATCCACCGTTAACAATATGCGCATGATTCAACACCTGCACTTCGAAATCAATCTTAATCTCAGTGCTATTTTCAGTCGGGGCTCGCGTGACGTCACCAAGGTCCAATAATGCAATATCATTTAAGCCATCGTTTGCTGAGGACGTCATCGTGGTTGTGTTGACGCTGGCAGTGAGATGCTCGCTGACTGAAGCGTATTTAGCTTTTGTGAGTCGAAAAATAGCCGTGGCATTGAACGGGAGTTTAATTTTTGTTTTAAGGGGGGTGGACTCGGGGACGTCCATTGTCAAGCTAAATTGGACTTTTCGACCAACAAACTGCCATTCTGTGGATCTTTGGAGACCAAACCGGAATTCAGAGGCCTTGGGAGAGAAAAGAAAAAAAGTTAAAATTATCCAGTGCAAGTTGCCATAGACCAGCCAGTCACGAAGCAGAGAACAATGGATTTCATATTCGCCTTTCTTATTATTACGGAAATTAAACACATTCGTTGGAACTAGATTAGAACTAGTCTTAGTCTTAGAATTAGAACCAGTCTTCTACAGGGCCAGTATAGCAGCGAAAAATATACAACGGCTCTTAAGATCTGAATTTTGGCTTGGATTGACTTGGCGTACCACGCGAAATCCCCTGGATTTTTGCGGTGTTAAGATATATCGGAAACATTTTACCTTTAATAGATAGCCTGTGATGTGCTCTGCAAGATGAGGTTAATATTAAACACTTAATGACTGGTCCCGAGGGAAACAGTGAATTTTGTTTCCCGAGAATCTCAATCTCATCGAGATTCAAGGGAAACAAAATTCACTGTTTCCCGAGGGATCAGTCATTAAGTGATTTGTTATATAGCAAAGCAAAATAAAACACAACACAAGACAGTTTGAAAAACGCGCCGAGCACTCGATCCATCATAATCATGCCAACTTTTGTCACGGTCTGATCACGTGCGCTAGCGGGCAACAGTGCAATGTTACCCTCTGACGTCAAAATTGTTGCCCGCTTTCACAAATGTTGCCCGCTTGGCACAATTGGCGGGAAACAGTTTGTTTGTTAGATGTCATGTGACAATGAATCAACCAATCAACGCGCGCGTTGTATTGAGAAAAACTCCAGCTATATAACAATATGAGATATGGCGCAGCTGGGGGTCCGTGACATACGACATACAAGTCACCAATAGACCTGTAAAAACACTCCAACAAGAATTCCCTGCTCCCAAATTTCGTCCGATAAAAGAAGACCAGTGCAAAGTTGTCTACAAAATTCCCTGCATCACATGTTCGTGGAGTTATATTGGTGAAATCGGAAGGTCTTTCAACACCAGAAAGAAAGAACACGCCAGAAATGTCAAAATGTACACCAAAGGCTCCATTGTTGCAAATCATGCTTGGTCCAAGAATCACCACACTGACTTTGAAAATGCATTAATTATTGACAAAGGCAATTATCGCCATCTTAAAGACTCTGAGCCCAGTTGTTCGAAAACCCAGGATAAAAACTAAACCATTCATTTCATTCATTTCATTTCTCTTGTTAAAAATGTTTTCAAAAGCTAATTTTAAGGTATGTGTGAAGACAAGTCAAAGTTGAAACAGAATATAGCAGAAATACTCTGGAGAAAATTCGCTTACCCTGGGTTTTTATCGTGCTTTGAACAACTGGACCCTGGAGTCCACACCGCAAAAACTGTTGACGCTGACAATAACTCATGCCCGCTTCCCAATCAATATCGCATTCTTCCAAATAAACATTGACTTTCACACGTTTAAAATATCTTGTCAGTTTGTACGCACATTCGCTTTCTTCATTTATTCTATCTGTTGAAGACAGGACGGTTGTCGCAAGCTCATAGCTTTTTAAAATTTTAACCAGAGAACCTCTTTCACTTTTTAATTATTGTAGAAAACTAAACCATAGAATTGATTGAAAAATTTGTGGTAAAGAACCCCAGATGAAACTGTTAATTAATTTCAACACTGTGATGAACAAAATAAAAAATTAATGATTTACACGCCATCAATAAACTTTTCCCAAACAAAGCACGCCGCTTTTTTACTTCATATTTTCCCAAAATTTCTATCTATTATAGATACGACTAACCAAAGAGAAAATCAAAGAAAAACAAAAACATAAAACGGTTTCCTTATCTTAAATGGATTAGAACAGCCCGGAATTTGTTTCCAGCATCAGTAGCTTAGACGTCAGTGTTAACTTTAAAAACCTTCAGTCTGAATCAGTCGATTATACTGATAATTGATTCAAAATTCACTAATTTCTTTTGGGAATATCAGATTCTTTTATTAAAATCAACTGATAAATACCGGAGGAAAATTATCCATTAGCAGTAATTTGTGTGACTCAAAAAAAGTCGGCAAAATGGATGAACGTTAGCATTAGTTTTCAAAATCTTCATGATTGCATAATTTCTTGTAGTTGTACTGATCAGAAGCATATCACGTACGCAATAAGCTGCTTCTGCGGACCTAATGTAGAAGTCCAGCACGCTTTTATCCATTGTGTAGTTAAGTAAAATTCCGATTTTTCGCGTTGTACTCAGCATGTTTTCTAACGAAACTTTTGGTAAAAATTCTCGAAGATTATCTTGATTATCTTATTACTGCGTATTACAGCGAACAAAAAAATCATCTTACCTTACAAATAGAAAATACCGAGACGAGGTAGAACAAAAAAGGCATCTTTTAGGGAGAAAATTGGTTTTTCCCTCCTTTAAAACAGCTTCGATGCTAACGACAGGTGCATTTAAAAAGCTCGACTTGAAATAGCGAAGAACTAATAGCGATATTTACAAAATCGCCGTCAGGCTAATATATACCCTGAACAATGACATAAATGTTTCTGGCAGTTTGAATTGCATGCCTTCATAGTAAGGGTTTATATATTTTAATTATGTTTTGCTATCGCATTGTTTTCAGTGTGACGGATTTGAAAAGACGAGAAATAGCGGCGATCGAAACATGTAATTGGAATAATTAGTCGTGCTCTTGACTACGAGCCATGCAAGCGCACGACTTATAAATTCGGTGGCAGAAAAGTAAAAAGTTCCCATTTCCAAGTGATTTATAGCCTGAGGCGAAGTGTTAGTGACGTCATATCAGTTGATATAGCAACTTCAAGCACATGGATGATTGGGTTTATTTACAATATAACAAAAAGGAAAATGGCGAAACGAAACATATCAAGTGAAAGGAACTTACATTATTGCCGGGTTTGGCGAGAGTTCCATTCGATAACGATTTAGTTTTCTTTCTTTTCGAGCAACAGATAAATGGAAGTAATATAAAAGTTAAAGTTGACCTTGCATGCACGAGTGATTGCGAAAGACTGATTAAAGGTTTCAAATGACGTACAGTGTACGAACAGTGTACAGTGATAAGGTAGTTGGAGAAGGCGCGAAGAAAAGCGAGCGAAAAAATGCGGGGAGACTGGGACTAGCGGAAACGACGTCGTGCAGGATTAGGTCGCGGGCGCGTACGACGTAGCACAACATCCGGGATTTTAGGAATTTTGAAACCAAAACGAAACATTGTTGTGTTTAGCGGAGAAAACGGTTTGCTAAATCGATTTTCCCTGCATTTTTTCGCGGTTTGCTACTCAAGACAGGTTTGACATTTCTCAAACAGTGGTCAAGACCGTATTTGTGGCTGCGTAACTCTGCAATTCAAGCGTTTTTGGAGGGATATAGAGCTAAGTCTTATTTTTAAACCTGATTTCGTCTAAGGACAATTAAAGCTGTTTTCTGTTCTATATTGTTCATTTTTGGCGTCCATTTAAAAAAGTTTAATTTTGAATAATTAGGTTATATGATGGTTGGGAGAAATAAGAAATAAGAAATAATGGTTGAGTAAAATACGCATATTTAAGACATTGCTTTTGATCACATTAACTGAACTCTAGTGAAGCAAACAAGATGAAGCCTTCAAGGAATGTAGTTTTATGGTACATGAATAATACATGGTAAAAAATATTGTTTCATTTTGTCGGGAAAACGCTGCCATACTTTTTTAGTTGTAGTCTACTTGTGTCCCCACATAAGTATGAGTTTTATCCCAAACTAGAAGGTTTTGACACGTAAATCAAGTTTTCATTCATTAGACGAATTAACAGAAAGTAATGCGAATTTTTACATTTTTGATGGCAAATATTCAACCCAATTTTATTCGAAAACACTCTCATATAATTGTTTTAAACTTTGCAATCTTGAAGCCATACATCTAGACTATAAGAGGCATACAGTCGTTTTAAGAGTTTAGGTCCAGATGTTGAGAAAATTACAAAAATGCAAAAACCATGACATCATCAGATCGTTGTTATGGTAACACCGATATCAAAGAAATCTACTTTTTTGAAAAGTTCATTTCATCTCTAGTATGTGTGAAGCAGCTTGCCTAACCGAGCTCAGACAGTGAAGTATCAGCCGTTCAACCAGTCGAGCCACCAAGAGTGCCATTAAAATAAAAATTCAAAAAATATCCTCAATTTCATTGTGCAAAATATTGCAAAACATGGTACCATGCGAAGTACTACTGAAGAGGTTTCATTTGAATGGTTATACGATAGAATTTCGTCGACAGACACAAAAGTTAGAACTACATTACATGTCTCCATAATTGACTCTGGGATCCTGACAGTACTAGACTGCGAGCAGTTTCTCTTTTTCTCTAAAACTCCTTGGAGACGAACGCGAAATAGCGACGAGACGAACCATGCGAACGCAAGCGGCAAAGCCGCGAGTAGCGCGGGAAGGCGAGAAAAACAGAGACTGCAGTGGTTTCATACAGCAATTCAGAAGCCCGGCACACAGGTGACGGAGTATTCTGATTGGTCCGCTTATGAAGTGACGACGCGAACTGTCATTTTTTTTCTCGCCTTCCCGCGCTACTCGCGGCTCGCGGAAAAAGAGAGACTGGTCGCAGTCTAGACAGTACGTGTCCGTGACGGCAGAACTGCGACAGGGTATTTAAGAGTGAAGCTAACCTGCAACTATACGAAATGTATTGGGGTATTTTATTTGATTCAAAATGGCGGCAGGCTCGCTGTTGAAATATTTGATCATCTAAAAAGTGCTCTGTTATTTGTCAGGGTTTTCTTTTGCTGCCATTTTGAAGACCCTTAGGCTCGATTTTCAGCCGTTTGAGGGAGTCCGGTTTTCAGATCCTCCTCCCAAAGGAACGCGGACGCACAAAACGGCTGGAAATCGAGCCTGGAAGGCCCTGGGACGAGGCTAAAAACACGAGGAGGAAAGTGTGTAGAAATGCAATAAATCACACGACAACAATCAATATACTCTACATCCGCTTTAATTCAGTTGAGAAATCAAATAATTTAATAGATAATTTATGGTACAATAACTGCAAAGTCCATCCTTGTCTACATAAATTAATTCCCCAGCATCAAAACACAATAATATGAAAATACAATCTGCCGAAACCATGTTAAAGATTCAAGTCACTCTATCTTACACATTAAAAAAAGATTTACCATAAACCCTCCCTGTATATGTACAATGTACAAATAATAATAAAATAGTTTATATACAGAAAAATTTATGTTACAATGTAATAAAGATAACTGCTCCTCTTATGTTACAAATAGAATAATTTGGAAATCTAAATAGGCTTTCGCGGAAAACATTAATTTTGAAAACACAAGATATGTTGACCATTACACAACAATATTAAACCTTAAGTCCAAGGGGATGCCATTATTTATACTAGACCCAAGCAATTAAAAATAGAAATAAAGGTCACAATTATTATTATTATTATTTGAACCCAAGATGTTTTACAGACTATTTAACAATACTGGAATCAACCCAATTAATTTCAGTCTAGATAAACAACAATGCATCCCCGAGAATTAAACTATGATAACAGGTCTGACCCGCAGAACCTTACAAACAACCCTTGTGCCAGTGTGGTAGACACAGGTTGGAATGAGGCACAAACTAGCTAAATTAATTTGGCGATTCTGAGCCACAGCCACCAAGTCTTAGAGGAATTTTCATAACCCAACAAATAAAAAAAAATCTCAGAACTTTCAGCGTGGCTACTGAAACTGTCAACACCAAAAATAAACATAGAACATTGACCGTATTGTGACCAATGTCAATTTTGTCTTGAATGTCATTGGTTACAATAATTTGTTATTCTGGAAATATTTTTATGTTTCAGTCTTTAGCCATGTCACTGCAAGATACACTTTTCAATGACCAAATCTTGACTTTTTAGAACACATTTCCCTTAGCTTCGATTAATCAGTTCTTCACAACATGCTAACCTTTTACCCTCTCACTCGAGGAGTCACATTTTGGTTCTTGCTCCTAACCCTTTAAACCAAAGTCAAAACACAAATTCTCCTTACTGGCCCCCATACATTTCTTATAACACAAACTGGGAGAAATTGTTAAAGGATCAAGAGAATTCATCTTGGGTAACCGTAACCCTAAATCTAATTATCACCTCTTTACTTAATAATGCATTGATACTATAAGGAGAAATTTGATACTGATCACTTTAAAGGCTTAAAAGGGCTAAGTCTGCGAAGTCATTTAATAAAGCCAACTACAAAATGTACGCAATGTTTACTGTAGTATTGCTTATTATTAAACATCTTACAAGAAAATTGGGATTTTCATTCCCATGTTTACATTAGTGAAAGGGCTTTGTGCAATTGTCCATTCCAGCAACATTGTTCAACCCCCCAATTACCGGTACCCTCTGATCCCTATTTCATAAAAGTTACCAATCTCTACAGCTCCTATAAGAAGCAAAAACACAAGGAAATTTATTTCCAAAACTATCCGAGGAAATGAAATGTAAATGTTCAGTTTTTAATGAAGTAAACTCCAATAGGGTTATGAAGTAGTTTGGAATTTTTTTTTTTTTTTTTTTTGCCGACTTGTTTGAAATTTGGTAATTTTTAAATGTAACGATGGTGACCTCTGTATAAATATAAGAAACTTTGAAATGATTCCAGTTAATGTATGCTATAAATCTGACCACACAAACTTACACCACATGGTGAGGTACTCATCATACAAGAAATAACAATAATTATTATTGTTACATAATATAGAAGAATCCTGTTAGCTCAAAGATAAACTGTCAGATCAGATACATGTACAATGAAAGTCAAGTTAGTGTGAGTGAAACTATGCAGTGATGCAGTTTGCAAGAAGTCTGTGTAGGTAGGGGTTTGAGCTATCAAGTCTCTACTTATCAGATATTGCATGACATTAGCTTAAGTAGAAAGAGGAGCAGTTCTTCTAAGATTAATGACTACTGGTTTCTTCTGTGTTCTTTTATATCTTAGACAAAAATACTGACTCAAACCACTCAATCCATTTTGAAATGGTTCAATGGTAAATGGTTAGAACCCTCAAACTTCAAGAACCTTCAAACTTCACAATCCAACCAAATGATTATTGGAATGATATCCATTATCCATTCTCCACTGTACTACTCTGTACTACTGCAACCAATCACAATGATAAATGGAAATCACATAATCCACACATCACCAAAAGCACTTTATAATTCTCTCACTGACCTGCATCTACATGTATATAAGTTGTAGTTATTTTTTTATCTCAGGTAATTTTTATTTTTTCATTGTTTTTGGGTATAATATATGCTAATGAATTTGAAACAAAGGAAAAACAAAAATTACCTGAAATAAAAAATTAACTGCTACATATAAATACATGTAACTGAATGTTTGAAACAAGGCTGACAAAAATTACAGCAATTTCACTACAACAAGCTCGAAGAAGGCTTTCTATGACCCCAAACAGCCCAAACATCACAGATGAGAGAGAAAAAGGAAGGGGAACAAGAGTGAGAGAAAAAAAGACTAGCAGCAGACTTTTGTTTTCATATTGTGGACTTTAGATATAGTTTTTGAATGGCAAAAAACCATGGAGAAACACACTCCCAGATACTTAAACCAAGCAATGTGGTTTTCAAAAATCCAGCTAGACATGCAAACTTGTTTTACTTTTGTCTAATTCACTATTTATCATTCAATCGATTTTTTTCTATAGTCCCCTTTTAGGCTTAAGTGTAATGCAGTCGAAAATGTGATTCCAGGTATAGGTGCCTGCCTGTGGGATACTATGTACAATTATTGTACCTCAACTTGTCTACACAGCACAAAAACACACTAAACCACTATTAGTTTACACTTGTACTTAAAAACATAACTATTCAGTACCACTGTATGCAAAAAAAGAGGTTTTTAAAATATTACCTGTGATAAGGTATTAGAACTTGGAAAAAGGTTTTCAGTGCCATGATAACATAACAGTCAAGTTTTACAACAAGAACAAAAAATGCTTTGTATACTTTTAAAATAAATTGTTATCCTTGACATATTTTTATAGATTTTTTTCCAGTACCATACATGTAGATGTATGTAACATCAAGATGGCAGTCAAGTTTTGTATGTAAATTTTTGGCAAATAGTTTTTTTTAAAGTAAGTAGATAATATGGAATATATTTGTTAAACAAAAAAATTGAGGAAAATCAACTTCTGTTGGTTAACATATCAAGAGGCCAATTAAGTGTATGCACTGTGCAGTTCTACAAATACATGTACTACAATAACAGCATTTGTACTGCTTAAAAATTAATAATTAATAAATACATATTGATGCAGATTCCCTCAATTTAATTTATGATGAATATCATCTAGAGTACCAAATAGAAAACTTCACAACACTTTATGCATTGACTCTTTTTTGATTAACTATGTGCACTTCATTCTCATCAACTAGTAATTTAAACCAAACTGTTTTGCTGATCTCCCAAACAACCTTATGTACAAGAAGATTTTGCTCCAACTACAATAGCTAGCTGCATGTACAAATGTAGCTGTCTTTTCCAAATCTTCAAATCAATAAACTAAACAACTGTTGAAGCTCCTAATTTACACTAATATTGTATCTTAACACAGTTTAACCTGAACAATCACTTAAGGCATATTTTGAGAAAACAACAACCACAATACACACACAACCTGCTCTACAAGTTTAATATAAAAGAGCTATTTTTATATCAATTATGAAAGTACATGTAATTGGCTATAACATGCAAATTCAGCATAAGTAAAGTTCACAAAAATTAAATCATTCAACCAGTCATGAAACCAAAACCAAATTAAAGTGATTTGGTCTTGTGAGTGACATCTGAGAGCACACGTTCCTGACCAGATGAATGTATGTATATTATTTTCTTCACTTAAGCCCTTAAACTCATGCACATGCCCAACTCTATAACCTTGGTTGCATGTACAGCTGTATTAAAAATCTGTCAATAGTAATCGCTACACTATGTCAGTATTGTATTTACAATAAAGTGGCAATGGGAGCAAAAATCTGTCAGTTGATAGTACAATTAGCACACATTAACAGTACAATTGTGTTTTTACTTAGTTAACTTCAAACACTCCACATGTATAATCACACTTAAGTTTAAAAATTATACAGACCAACCCAGACAACCATAAAACATTTTGAAACTGCCATGTTTAACATTGTATTTTCATTGCAACCTATCAGACATTGCAAAGATAATGATCATTGCTGCTTGCAGCTTGTACATTGTGCGGCTCCAGGAAATATACAGATATAATTCTTTTAAATGGAAAGTATGAAACCAAAGGTTTAACTTGAATGTGAGTAGATGCTGCAATAAACATTTCAGAAATAAATCTTTTTTGATTTCTGGGTTTGACTGTAATTTTTTTAACAATGGTGAACAAACTCCACAAACAAAACTTTTAAATGCTTAGAAGCACAAACTTAGCTCGTCAAGTTCTCCAAGCGATGGATTTGCTCTTGCAGTGGCTTTCAGAACAGAGTGAACAAAATCAGAAGTATGGCCAGCAACAAGTTGGTTTCCTATGCAAGTTAAAAAAGAACATAATTACTATTAATGACCCACAGATTGCTAATAGCAGAGTGATTTATGAAGGGAAAGAAGAGGTGCCATGTGGACATTACTGTTGACTGGACAAATACTACAATGTTTGTCTTAGAAACTGAACTCTTTCAATCCCAGAATCGGACAACCACTCAAAGAATGTTCTACCTTTGGAGTCTGTGAAAAAAACTCAAAGTTTGATCATTCAAATTGGCCAGTGAGGGTTTAAAACATAGGTGCTCAGTTGTCATGGTTTAAGTCATCTTAATGGTAAGACCTGTTTGTCATATGAAACTGTCAGCTCTGTCTATGCAATAGGGATATAAAAGCCCACTTGGGAAATACATGTAGCTGTCCTGGCTGTGACTATCTTCAATAAAATCAATTCCCATTGTATGAGTGGGTGCAACAGATGGGATCAACAATGGCCTCATATTTTCATACAGGGTGCACTGCATGGAACTATAAATATCCGATAACTTTTCCTGGCACATAAAATTTAAGTACAATATTTAATATCCTTAGGGTTCTAAACTCCAGATGAAAGGGATTTAAGATAATGATTCTGTGCATTTGTTTTCTAGAATAAGGGCAACTGAATTACCAAAACCTACCAAATGTAGCCTTGACGAGGGCTTCAACTTGACCACTCAAGCTTGGCTTTGGCACTGCTGCCTGGGTACTGCCTTTTAGTATGATATCCTTTCTTACTTTTTCTATGACTTCCACCAGGCGTTCTAAGGAAATAAACAGCAACATCTCCTTAAAGGGACGGTGTCATGAGGATTTTGACCTTTTATGGTCAAAACCATGCTAAAATACCTTGACTTATTTATAAAATAAAAATTACCATGAGAAAAATTACCATGAGAAAGTAATCAACCAATTCTTGGTCTGTTCTAGCACATTTTAGAAACAAAAATGTGAGAATTTCAACAAAGCTACGGGCTACCTTTTTTCAGACCCAGTGTGTCGATCTATGACTAGAGAGACTTGTCAACAGTTCTAGGGTGGTGATTTATTACCATAAACACCGGTGTACAGTGCAGCTCAGAAATAAGCGACCACAAAAACGCGCTTCAAATACATTAGTTAGAAATGCGTTAATGCGAGTGCGTTAATCTAACGCACTTCAAAAGTGACTTGTAGCGGAGCTCATTAGTATGTATGAGCTAGCTCACTGTTGTCTGTTATTGTTGCCTTTAATGGCCTAAACAATGTCCACATATAAAAAATATACAGTTGTTTTCGTCCCGCTTTTTTGACAGTGGACATGACATGTCGGACGCATCACTAGTTTAATTTCGCTCCCTGCAAAATAGACAACAGAATCTCTGGACCTTCTATGAAAGACATTGGAGCATTTCACCGTTTCAAGAACTTTTCTGAACAAGAGATGTGCGAATTTCAATGCTTTTTCTCTCTAACTGTGCAAATTCACTCTAAGTTTTATATACGGATAGAAACAATAAAGGTGACATGACACGTCGCTAGAAATCTTTCAAGTTTCTCTTACCAAACAATGTTAAAATAGTTGGCGCATCGAAATAAATGCCATCACTAGTTGGATCTTCATCATGAGTTTCGATTGGATTCAATTTTGCTTGAAAATCGAAAGTTCCATGGTTGTTTTGATTTAATCTCATTCATGGTGGCTGCTAGCATGCATTTGTTTTAGTGGCGCTTTGATAGCAGGACTTGTCTTTTGTTCAGAAAAACTTAGGAAAACAATGAGCAGTCAAGCAGTCGATCGAGCAGCGAGTAACAAGGGCATCTGTGGGCTGATGCTCAACTTACTAAAATAAAATTAAGAGACTGCTCGCAGTTTATGGTAAATGGTTATTGTGTTATGGTAAACAGTAACCTAAAAATGCTATTTTTTGGTGCACAGAAGTACACTTTGAATAACATTTTGCTCAGGACAATAACAAGAATATGAAGGTCTTGAAATAACTCACGTCGCTCCATCTCCAGCCCTTGTAACTTGACCTTGTTCGCCTCATGCTGAGCTTTCTTTTTTAATCTACAAGCCCTGTTAAGAGAAAAACAAAGTTGATCATTGAAGTGAGATTAGTAGATTACTCCTTCTACAATTACATTGTATTAATAGAAAACACACAACTGATAAAAATTAATATAATTTATAGAATTTGTGGTAGATCAACAACCCTCTACTAGAGTTCATTAAAACATCTGTGCTCAACTGTGATACATATCTTACAGCTGTAACTAAGGTTCAGGACTCTAATTACATTGTAGTTTCAGTCCTTGATTTGTAAACAAAATGCATTCCTTTATCTGTAATTTGATGAGGTACATGTAGCTTTTCTTTCCACCCATTTATTTATTAGCAAAAAATTTTCAATAAATCATATTTTGTGTGCATTAAACTAATCTTTCATTAATGTGAATAGGCCTTTATCGCCTGGCCATTTTGTATAAAAACAAAAGACTTACGCTGCTAAACCTCGCAGTGAAAAAGTTGAAAACGAGGTTAGGCGGGCAAAAACAAAGCATTTTATTCTCCGTGTAGTCAACATGGCTGCCACATGATAAAGGCCTATAGGATCAAGTTCATTTGAACTGCTGTTTTAGCTTTTTATCAAATTGTTCAACCAATCACACTCCATGTCAGCATCAAAGGACATGAATCACTGGCAAAACGACTTGAAACTTCTCTTTCAGCTTTAAAAACTAAACATCTATGCTGATAAAATTTTAATTGTCTTATCCTGCTGGCAGAAGTTTTTCATCTTTCTGTGTTTCGTAGTCTAATGGCAGCTCTCTTTTGTGTTCCATGGCTGTTTCTTTTACAGTGACAGCACAAAAGACCACCATGAATAGACTACAAAACACAAAAAGATTTAAAACTTCTGCTAGCAGGGAACACTGTACAATTTAATCTGACTGCTCTTGAAAATTCATTTTTTCCTGATTTAGATCAAAATTCCCTGATTTTTTCTATAAACATGAAGAAGTTTTGACAACTAATGCTAATCTTTTGGTCATTTCTGGCAGAACAGACACGTTATGTTACTGTTTTATTTTGCATCTAGGGGCCTGGTCGCACTACAGTCAAAAACAAAAATTAGCCCGTGCAAAAATCGAGGAAAACAAAAGAAACCGCTCCGGTGGGACACGCTTTTTGTGGAATGTTATAATAACAAATTGATCATTGATAACAAATGTCCTTCTTGTGTCTATTCATAAAGATTACAAGCTATGTTAACAGAAGCTTAGTTTTAAATATGTTTATACTGATACTTCAAAATTTCAAAATCTTCACAAGAACCACGATTACTCTGCCATTACAGTCAGAAAAATATCCACCCAGTGAGCTAACGATATTGAGACTATTGTGTGTTCAGTGGCCAATGGAGCATGAAACAAGCTGAATTTTAGGCTATTTAAAATAGATATATACAAATAGCTGTCAACAATATGGATGGCAGGAGATTAATTATCCTCAACATTCCATTTCTGCAAAATTTCCCATAACAGCATGGTCCTATATCCCCAAATCAGGCTATTTGTTATGTATATACACTGAATTGACTGAAACAAATGTTTCAAAGCCTTCTACCAGCAGGTATTGAGAAACATTTTTGCTTAGTATCATTAACAGGTCAAAGTTCACTAATCGTGGAGGCATGCACCAAAACGTGTAGTTATTTTTGTAATTTCACAAGAAAAAGACAAATAAAACAAAAAATTAATGTACTTCAAGTCTTACTTATACCCCAGCTGACCTGTACATTAACTACATACCTCAAAGAAAGCAGTTTCTATTAAATTATAAAACACTAGTAATTTTATATAAGCTTAATTAGTTTAGAAAAAAATGGCTTATGACAAGACAAATTATAAAACAACAAAATCAATGTGCTTTGTATTCAGCTGTGAATGGTATGAGCTTAAAGTTTAGGTGGAAAAGTAAATTTTACGTTTACAAAGCTGGGTGTGAGTTCAAATTATTTCAGTATAAAGCTTTATACATGCACTAGTTCGTCCTTCATAAATTTTGAATTATTTTGTGGTAAAAAAGGCATACAGAACATTGAAACTTAAGTTATAATTCACCTTGAGGCAAGCTTGTTTTTCTCTTTCCTCGACTTATTTCTGGCGTTTTGGGGCAACTGGTGAATCGGCTTCAAATCGCCGATAACCCTGTTCAGTCGATCCAGTTCTCGGCTAATTTCCAACAATTTTCTTGGATTCGGTGAAAGGTCGTCATTTTCTCCTCTCCGACCCTTCCGATTCCTGGCCAAGCCAGCCCCTTGCAAATGGCTTTCCACATCAAAATCTTCATCGCTATCCATTTCTTCGTCGCCAGATTCCTCCTCCCCAGCAGGGCTGTTCGGCTCAGCCGCCATCGTTTCGGGTTCAGTGTCCTTCTCAACTTTCACTTTTCCTTCCTCCCGCTGTTCCATACCATACAATCGACTTTTCATTTCCGTAGAAATTAACTTTGGCATTTGGTTAACTGTATCGCTTTTCAAGTCTAATTTTCTTTCTGGCAAAATGATCATTCTTGATGGTTGTCTATCTTCCGTGGACGCGTTTTTTTCGGAGTGGTTCTGCCAAGCAGAAGTATCATGGGTCATGGTCCATGTTGGTTGGCTCGGAAGTTTCTTCTCCGTTTCTTTAACGCAAGTAGGATGTTTAAATCTCTCCTTTAACTCGCAGTTCGAAGCAACAGAGGCAACAGGTTCTTTTTTCATTTCAATAATTCTCGGCCGTTCAGTATTTTCTGCCGTGAGCTCCAAAGCGATGTAGTCCTGCGGCTTGCGAGCTGTTGTGCAATCCCACGAAGAAGAAGATTCGCTCTCTGTGCGAGTGGCAATGCGATGAAGTCGCTCCATTTCAGGATTTATAAGCGGCGACAGTGAACGGTGATCATTTAGTTCGGCTAAAGTAGGCCCAGCTACTTTGCATTCCTCATTTACTCCATCACTTCTGAAAAATTCCAACTCCATATCAAAGTCTCCCCCATACCCGCCAAATGGCGAGCTGGGCAATGCTTGGAAGTTGTCCCATACACCTTTTTCTCCATTCGTTTCCCCCATGAACGTGGTTTTTCCACCTTCGAAATCATCTTCCTCGAATGGAGAAAACACACTACCAAAACTGTCCTCAAATGAACTCTCCACGTCCAATGGAAGCTGAGAAGTAAACATTCAAGGAAGGAATTGTTATATAACAGAGCAAATACAAGCCTCGATTCTTAGCTAGCGCGCGGAGATTTGTACATGTCGAACTAAAAATTGTTTTCTCTGATCAAAATACTTACTGGAGTACACTCTACTCCTTGCTGCATGTACTTCTATGGTTCAATAAATTGTAAAGTTCACTTCAAAAGCGAAAATAGCAAGATTCTGCTCCGAACTCGAAGCAAATTTTCCGTCTTTGTTATTGTTTTTATTCCGGCCACTGGTGAACTCAGTATCACGAGACCTCGTTTGTCAAATAATATTTCACGAACCAATCAGAGAGCTAACCTTGGCCATAACACTCCTCCCACAAGAACCAACTGAAGGCGATTGTCACGGTTACAGAGGCAAACACTCGAAAAATGGCGAGTCCTTTGCTTGAAGGAATGGCTGTTTCATTCCAGCTTTACAGCTGCTGCCTTTGAGGGCAAAACTAAACATTTCTCCGATCAGTTCATTTACAAAGGCAGCCGGAAACAGGCGAAAAGATGTGGCAAAACTGGTGTATCCTGAGTGTATCTGGTTTGTGTTTACGTCACGGATCAAATATAGTTAGAAATGTTTTGACCAATCAGAGCAGGTTTTAGAATGTACCAATGACGTCATCATCACTCAGCAAAACACTGGAACGATACTCCGGTCACGTTCACAAATGTAAACAAACCCACGTTTTCCGCGAAAACGGACGAAATTGGCCAGAAAACCCTTGTGCAGTAATCCGCACATCCTGAACGAAATCATTGCGAAATTTACACAGATGTGATTCTTCGAAATCCAACAGAAAAAATTGACACCATTGCTAGGGGTTTTATTAACCGTTTCAATATTCATAATTTTGATCGATATAAGAATAAAACTTGAAGAAGCGAGAGAAGCAAAGAGAACAACTGAAATATCGATTTAATTAAGTTATAATATTCTATAATTCCTATTTCTAAATTCGAAATGTACCGTTATTTATAGTTTTGGGAAAAGTTCTGAAAAAATACTAAAATACTGAAAACAAGAATCAAGAAAGAAACTAATTTAGGAACAAAATATTTGTCCTCAGTCCTAGCATACATCAATTTCCTGAAGAGAAATTTAACCAATATTTTTTAAGGGGTTTCTTGTTTTCCAATTGGATGTACTGAAAACCCCCTTTATATCCAAAGCATTCCACAGTTCAAACTCTTATCCCAAATAACAAGACTGATAAATTTGTACAAGAAGAAAACAAAATAAAATATACAGGTATGTAGTGTAAAAAAAATGAAATAATTTTATCAAGGAACTTAAATAAAACGATGTCTGAATCAGTTACCAAGGGCATTGTATATTGAATGACTGAGAGTGGACCCTTGACAACTAAACATGTGAGAGTCATAGAGTATAATGAGATGCTTATGATTAGTGGATCTAATAATGAAATAATTATGAATAAGTGCTCATATACAAATTTGCCATTAGTCATTACAATAATCAACATTTTACCAAATGCCACCAAGATTTGTTACTTTTGATATCAGACATCCATTGAAATGCCTTCTCAAACTCAAATAATTCAACAAGATTGAACTGACAAAGGAAATCATAAGCGTGATTGTGATTTGAAAATCCGATTCTTATTAGCATAGATTTTGGCGACTTTATTTCTTCGTTTTCTCTGTATTTAATTACGAGTCTGAGAAGAGTTATAAAACACCTGAAAGGGTAAAGATTTTGCTGACCACAAGATTGGATACCATTAAATACAAAATGTTGAACTCATGATAAAGCATTTCAACACACAGTCGCCTGAAATGCAATCAGATAAAACCTTTCCTGGAAAAACAGTTCTTCCTATACAAGTTACAGGAAGTTAAATTCAAGGAAAAATATTTTATTTTAAGACATTATATGTGATTGCAAGTTCAAATTCATTGAACATTCGCAAGTTCAACATTGCCATTTTGTGGTCAACTAAAATTTAGTAATGGGGTGAACAAAAATATTATCATCACATTATATTTTTTAAACCACAGGATGAAATCAATGGGGCATTAAGCAGGTTATTTTCAAGCCATTATTTTTATAGGATGTCTGGGATCAATAGTGAGGCTGCTGGACTTACATCATTCACAGGTATCTGATATTTAGTGCGCCTAGAGAACAGGATAACTCTCTTTTGAGTGGTGTTCTGTGGTATTATTTACCATAATAGCCTGCATGAAGGTGAGTTCATTCAAGATTGTCAACAATTACCGAAAATCCTCTTTTAAGCCCCCCGGGGGACTTATTGATTTCTAGTGCTTTTGAGGGGGGGAGGGGGGCTTAATACAGAGGGGGGAGGGGGGCTTATTACAATTTAGCGAAACATGGGCAGTTCACCACTCATTAATTTCCGTAATAATCAAACTATAACAAAATTCTCGAATCTGATTGGTTATCAGCAGGTCCGATTAGAGCATTAATAGGACAGTTTATGCGTCATGCTTGTAATTGGACGATGTAATTGGACAGTACGCGTCATTTGTGAGTGCAATCCTTTTTCCGTGCATGCATCTCAGTCAAAAACACACTCAATTGTTATGTTTTTAATCAACAAAAAGTGTAACCATTTAATGTTTTATCCTCAAATTTTGCTATAGTTATGATTAATTGAACACAGGACTTTGTGTCATCCAATTCTGTCTGTAATCATCACTCATGCCCTTTACGCCTAGTTGGCATGTAGGGCAGCAACATGTTCCCTCCACATCTGGCGATCCCTTGCCATGAACTTGATGCCCTCCCAGGTCTTCCCCATCTCCTTTATTTCTTTCTCAACTGTCCGTCGCCATGTGATCTTGGGGCGGCCCCGCTTGCGTTTCCCTTCTGGCGTCCAGTGCATAGCAGTTTTTGCAATGGAAGCTTCTTGGCAGGTGACATGGCCAATCCACCTCCAGCGTCTCCTCATCAGGATGGTAGCCATTGGTTCGGTTCCACACCGTTCAAGTAAATCTTTGTTGGAGATGACATTAGGCCAAAAGATGCGTAAAATGCACCGAAGGCTTTTGGTGTGAAAAGTGGAGAGCTTTGATAGATCCTTCTCCGTTAAGCGCCAACATTCTGAGCCATACAGTAGGATTGTAAGGACGCAGCTGTGATAGAGCTTCAGCTTGGTACGAGTACTATAGGTGGAAGAACGCCATACCTTATTCATCATATTGAGCGAGTTTCTGGCCTTGTTGAGACGGCTTTGAATGTCCAAGTCAGTTCCTCCATCTCTACTGATGATGCTGCCGAGGTAGGTAAATCTGTCTGTGTAAGGAAGCTGTTCATTATCAATTTGGACTGGTCGTGTGTTGGTAACGTTCAGTGCCATAATTTCAGTCTTCTTGCTGCTGATGTTAAGGCCAACTTGCTTTGCAAAGGTGTTGAGGCGTTGCGTCTTCTCTTGTATGTGGGTGTGCGTGTGTGATAGTAATGCTAGATCGTCAGCGTAATCCAGGTCTTCTAGGTAGGAGAAAGGTGTCCATCTGATTCCCCTGATCTGATCTTCAGTGGTGCGGTGCATGATCCAGTCTATAACAAGGTTGAAAAGAAATGTAGACATTACACACCCCTGTCTGACACCAGTGTGAACTTCAAACAAGATGTCACCATCGCCAACACAGCAGGCAAAGTTGTCATAGAAGCTTTTAATGACCTCAACAAGGTGGAAGGGGATTCCATACGCTCGTAATAACTTCCAGAGGCTGTGCCGGTGCACACTGTCAAATGCCTTGGCGAAATCTACAAAGTTGACATAGAGAGTTCGCTGCCATTCAGTACTCTGTTCAATGATGTTTCTCAGTGTGAAAATATGATCAATACAGCCCCTTCCTCTCCTGAAACCTGCCTGTTCTTCACGAAGTCTATGGTCCACAGCCAGTGATAAGCGTTTCATGATGACCTTGGCTAAGATCTTGCTAGGGGTGGATAATAGTGTAATGCCGCGCCAGTTGTTACAGTCAGACAGGGCTCCTTTCTTTGGTATCTTGATGATGACACCCTTATTCCAGTCGTCAGGTAGTTTCCTTCTGTCCCATATGGTGTTAAAAAGTGGTTGTAATATGTTTGCCGTGGTCACAGCATCTACCTTGAACAGCTCAGCATTTAGGCGATCTTTGCCAGGTGCCTTATGGTTTTTTAGAGAATTAATGGCTGTAATGATCTCTTCTTTCTTTGGTGGTCCTGTGTCAATACTTAAGTCCTCCTCAGCTTCTGGTATATCAGGCTCCTCTTCTGGTGGTGGTCTGTTGAGGACTTCCTTGAAATGCTCTACCCAACGTGCTTCTTGGTCTTTTTCAGAGGTGAGAAGCTGTCCTTGTTTATCTCGTATGGGGACATTTCCATTGCCATTAAATTTTCCACAGATCAGTTTAGTGACTTTATAGACATTTTTCTGCTCTCCCTTTTGTGCTGCTTCCTCTGCTTCTTTTGCCAGATCTTCCATATATGCCCTTTTATCTGTTCTGATCTTTCTCTTGACACGCCTGTTGGTTTCTGTGTAAACCGTTTTATACTTCTCTCGAAGTCTGGCTGATTTGCTGTCATTTATCTTCTTCTTCAGCTGGCGTCTCTCCTCGATAGCTTGCCACGTGTCTGTGGTGTAATCCACTTATTCCTCTTTCTCGTCTTTTGCATCCCCAGACAGGTTTTACTTGCTTCATCAAATATGTTCTTCACTTGCTTCCACTGTTGATTTACAGTGTCTTCCTCCTCATCAATGCCTTGCTCGTCTATGTTACTCAGGGCTTGGAACCTGTTCCTCAGCTGTAGGACAAAAGCATTCTTAGTCCTTTGGTCTTGTAATCTGCTGATGTCATATCTAGGGGTGCGTTGTTTGTTTAGTCCAGCTGCTCTCAGTTTCAGTCTCACCTTTGCAGTCACAAGATGGCGATCGCTGCTTGCATCAGCCCCTCTTCTTACTCTTACATCAAGCAGGGAGCGGCGCCACATGCTGTTAACCATTAGGTGGTCTATTTGGTTTTGATCCCGCCCATTTGGGGATGTCCAGGTGAGTTTGTGAATGTTGCGATGCGGGAATAAAGTTCCACCGATGATCATGTTATTAAATGCACACCATTCTACCAGCCTCTCTCCATTGTCATTCTGCACTCCACATCCTTCTCTTCCCATGACTCTTTCAAAATTCAAGTTGTCTGAGCCCACCTTAGCGTTAAGATCACCCATCACCAGCAGGAGGTCTCTACAATGGACGTTCTCAAATGTTGCTTGCAGCTGCTCATAGAAGGCTTCTTTATCTCTGTCGTTGCTGTCATTAGTAGGCGCATAGCACTGTATGAGGGATAAGTTAGTCTGCCTGCCCTTTAATCGTGCTTGAATAATCCTGCTGTTTACTGGCTTCCACTCCATTAAGTACTTTTCCATTCCTTTCTTCATGATAATTGCAACCCCCTCATGATGTAAATCATCCTCTCTCCCAGAGTAGAGAACTGTCTCTCCTGTTGTTGTCTTCATTCTCCCAGATTTTGTCCATCTACTCTCACTTATGCCTAAGATATCAAGTTTGTAACGCTTCATTTCAGCAATGGCCTGTGCCATCCTTCCTTGCTCATACATTGTTCGCACATTCCAAAAGCCAATCAGTGTAGTTGTTTTAGCGCTGACGGCTCCCGTTCTCGTGACAGCGGCTTCCTTTCGGCTTTGGCCACTGTCAGTCATTCGAATCCTATTACCTGCAGAGTTTCTGGTGTTTTCACTCTCGGCACTCACTGTTGCCCATGGCATGGATTCCGGAGGCTCGTTCTGCACAGATGATTCATGTAAGTTACACGTTGCTGTTTCCGTAACAAAAGCTTTTTACATGATAGGGTTGTTAGCCTTATGCAAAACCCCCAAACCTGGAGGGCCGGTAGATTGCTCTTTGTCTGGCCCCTAACCTTTGACCTGTCTGGCATGGGTGTCCCTACCAGGACCTCATGAGGTCCAGCCAGCATAGTTCTCGGGCTCATTGGAGCACGCAAGCACCTCCACCACGTCAAGGTGGCAATCTTCGGAGCTGTCTGTAATCATACTCGTGATTAAACAAATTGGACTCCTGCTTCGCGGTCATCCGATTTTGTTAATCACTTGTATGATTACAGACCAAATTGGACTCCACTCAGTCCTACTACCATTATTAATGATCATTTTTAGTACAACTACCGGTTATATTTCCCCCAAAGCTCGAGATTACTGTGTATATGAATTTGTGTCGGGATTGGAACAGTACAAATGTACTGGTTATAAATACAGTCAGCTGTTATATTTTTGATTGTCTGGGTTGTGAAGGAAAGGCGGGGGGGGGGGGAGAGGGGGAGGGGGGTTAAACTAGAGGGGGGACTTAATAGAGGATTTACGGTAGTTTAAGGGATATGGATCAAAGAGCAATAAACAGGATTCCAAGGTCACAGCACAAAAACATAAAGAATATATTATTCTACTGCTAAGAAAAGGCAAAACTCTAGCAAAATCAAATTTTAAGTCCATTAGAATGCAAGTGCTGCATATGATGGAGTATAATTTGTAACCTCACTCATATACAAATAAAGTTAAGCACCTTTCAGGAAAATATTATTGTAGGATTGCAAAGAATAACTTTTATATAAAAACAGCTGTAAACTGCAGTGTGGTAAGGGAAATTATAGCTCTCACAAACTTCATATTAAAATATCTCAAATAGCCTTGTTATAATAATTTATAATATATTTTAAAAATAAAATAGGTATCAAGAAAACAAGGCATGTATTGAACTTGACACATGACTCAAACTTGACTTGGGCTCGAAAATTGACTCAAGCAAACTTATACATGAATGCAGCCTATGTGTAGCCATACACAATAGGTCCAGTGTTTTTCTATGGGGTGGGTATGGCTACACACAGGCTAACATGAATGGCTTAGTAAAATGGCCACAAGCCTTGGGAGAAGTGTGGGACACATGTTATTGGTAACCGCTTTAAAAATTAGATTGATTTGTAACATTAATTTTTTTGCTGATAATGACAAGTTTATTGATAGTACGTCCAGTAATGACATTATTGAAATTGAAGAAGTGAAACAACCAGACATTTTCTGCCCAACAACAGGACAACAAAAACACCACTTTTTTGATGGGGGGTACTAATACTTACAAATATATCCAAAACAACAAGAAGGAAAAATTATATAAGCAGTAAAATGCAAATTATTCTATCTGAGTTGGATCAGCTGTCTCTAAACCTGTGCAGCTATAACAACATTGCCAGAGGCCACTAATCTCAATGCTCTAAAATATAGAATTCCTAAAAATAATAAATATCACTGTTCTAATAGTTTTGGCCAAAACAAAATGTTTTGCCTCACTAGTGAATAAATTTATTATCAAGCAAGAGTGACAAGGTAATACATTTTAAATAAATAAATAATTGACTGATCCATGAGTTTACTATTATGCTTGTGGGCTTAACAAGTTAACTGATCCATGTGATTCAAGTCCATTTTGTCAACTATCCAGGGTTCTCCTTATCAGGCGGTAACCGGTAAAATTTACTGCTTGAAGCAGCACTTATCACCGTCTGTAACCGCTTGCCCCCGGAAAATTTTTAAGACACACAGTTTTCCCTTTACCGCTTAGTAAAAATCCCTTACCTGTTAAGCTGAAATTTGGGGAGAACCCTGACTATCTCCACACTTCTACTACCCATGATATTCATAAATGGCGGCCTATTTATTATTCTTTTATATTTATGTTAATTAGCCTCACTGGCCTCATTTTAGAGTGAAAATTCTTTTGAATTTTGCACACACTAGCGAGGCCAGTGAGGCAAATTAAACATATAAAAGAATAACAAATCAGCTGCCATTTAGGAATAAGGTGTATGGAACATTAGACTAAACTGTATTGTAAAATTCCTCACCCCAGGCCACAAAGGCCAACTTTGGCCATGAAGGAGTTCTTGAGGAGGGGATGGCAACAGCAGGAATTGAAACATGCAAATGTAAAAGCTTGCAATTCTGGACAACATGCTGTTCCATCATAAAACATGAGCATGTGTGCCACAGACTGTACAATATTTTGTTCTTTGGGGACGGAACAGGGGAAGTTTGTTAAAAATCAGTTGTGGATTCAGACTCATTTTAAGGAGGGGGAGTGAACAAGAGGTGTCTGGAGAACTTTTCAGCCAGTCAAGCCCTATTTTTGGCAAGATAAGCGGGAACCCTCCCCTGAATCAGCCACTGCATATCAATCAGACAATCAATCCAGTGAGGAAAAGTGGAATTTTTCTTCAGGGGCAAGGGTTAGAAACTGTGGAATTCTTTTTGAATGACAGATGGGAGTTTTTGAGGGGTATACATTCTTCTCGCAAAATTCTTTGGGGTAAACACATTTTTCATGGAATTCTTGAGGCAGGGGTGGCCCCATTTCTAATGAAAGTCTTTTGGAGTCAATTCATTTTCAGTGGAATTCTTCAAGGGTAAGAAGGAAAGGTAGTTCCCAACAAGGGGGGGGGGGGGGGGGGGGGGGGAGAGGTAAGGTGGGGTGCGGATTTGAACTACTTTTGTTACTGTTTGGACCAGTATTTCCGAGAATCGTGAAAACGAATTTTGGAAAATGCAAAATTAAGTTTCGTGACTTCGTGACTTTAAATGCAATAACCCATTATGCTCAGCAACAGGAGAAATTTTAAAAGACGTCACAATTCTTATTATAAGCCGTAGCGTCTGTGAGCTGTTACAAATTAAGTCTACAGCCACCATAAAGTCTCCAGACAAAAGAGGATTATTTCTTTTTAGAATTAGTAAGCTTTGTGAATCTTACAGTATGTAGCAATTTTAAGACCGAAAGCTTTAATAATCTATAGCGAAGTCTAGTGGATCGTGTAGCGTCTTACCTCCACCAATTGATGTCTGAAGTCTTATAGCTTGCCGTTTCCTCTATCGATTTAAAGTATTCCATACTTCTCTTGAAACAATATTCTATCTGTTTTGCACGCTCTGGTTTTCATTTTCGCTTGATTCTTGACTTTTCCGTGGCTAAAACTCATTGCACCGGCCGCATTGCCTGCATGCGCCTACGCATTTACTGATTAGCGTGTTCCACTAAGAAACATCATATTCTTCATTTAATACCACTCCAAGAGACTGCCTTGCAAGTAGTTTGCACAATGAGACCTATCGCTAAGAAAACTGGGGACCTTCCAGTGTATTAACTTGCAAAGTAAGTGTTTCCGGTTAAAAATGGTTTGTTTAACAGATTTTTGGCATGTTATAGAGATTAATTTCGTGCAGGAGCTATGGCGCAAGAACATTTAAATACAGATGACTTCTACCTAGTTTTTGAAACTCACGCGTCGCCCGGTGTAAACGTCTGGGGCGTGTTTCTTTGGATATTTGTTGTTCAAAAACTATTTCTAAAGTCCACAATATAAAATCGAAAGACTGCTGCTGATCTTTTTTTTTTCGCTCGCTCTCGTTCCCTAACCCTTTTCTCTGTTTTATTGTATGTGATTTTCTGGCTGATCGGGGTGATGAAAAGCCTTGTTTGAGCGACTGAGTTCTTGTGGAATTGCTGTAATTTTCATCAGCCACGTTTTTTCGGAGCCACAGGGGCAGACTGGGGAAAGTAGAAAAAGGAGAAATAAAAAATATTCGGCGGGAGAAAAGTTAAAGAGAGTGCATTCATGATCGCTCTCTTTAACTTTTCTTCCGCCGAGTTTTTTCCCATCCTTTCTAAACTGTCCATGGTTCTCCGAGGATGTGTTCAGTGATGACTACTTTGCTGAAGTTTTTTGTTCGGTTCAATTTTTTTTTGGAGCCACAACGCCATTATATTAGCCAGTTTTGGGACGTGTCCTTTCTAAGCTTCTCCTTTTTTCTCCAAGCTGACTCATCACTGAACTGGCCCATAAGTGATTCATTATGGATTGGCGCGGTAGTCGTGTAGTATATGAAACTTTAAAGGAAAGCTGAAAACGGCTTATATTTGTTTCTTACAATATTTTAACTAGCTAGACCAGCCGTGTTACTAAATTTACAATGTGTATATACGATGTAATATACAAGGGGGATTTCGCAATACTAGAAGAGTTTAGTAATACAGGATATGACGAAATCGGAAATAAAAAAAACAACAAAGAAGTATCACATTTGTGGCTCTAAGTATTACCTTTATACTGATAAGATGTGATCCCCTGGCTTTACGTATCGAGTCACGAGAATTATTAATAGTTTCTGAAGGAATTAGTTGCATCTGATGTCAGGGTTAGAATGGCAGTAAGATCTAAAAGAAAATGTTCTGTAGCATTAATATGTTTGTTTTGTCAGCTGACCGCCACGGTGTACGTTAAAACTGTCTCTGAATCGTCGTTTTGTTACCCCCATTGTACTGCGCTTGTGACAGTGAGTGCATTTTATCATAATCAAAGGCTCCTGTGAGCCAACCCGTGAATAAGAAATTCTCTACACATCGCTGGCTCATATTTGTGCGACCCTTCCTTGCAATCAAAGGCTCCTCAGTGAGACAACTCGTGAATATGAAACGCTCTAAATGAAAGATTCTAGGCCAAATGTGCCCCCGAGGTCGCACTTATAGCCTCTGCACATCTGATCTTTGATTGAAAGGAAGGGTCGCTCAAAATGAGCCAGCGATATGTAGAGCATTTCATATTCGCGGGTTGGCTCACAGGAGCCTTGAATTTATATAAACCGTCTTTCTTCAAAGCAGCCCCCACCCCCCATTGAGACTTAAACAGTTTTACCAACGTTCTTAAACTCGTATCATGCAGACGGCATTCCTTGTATGATTGAGATCCTGATATCTAAAATCGCTAAACCCTAAATACTGAACTATAAGTGCAAAACATTATTGGCGTCTGTCTTGAAGTGGGCGTGAAGAGAATCACCCCGACGCGGTATAACGGAAAAGAATTGCGCACTGAGGATGGTCCGATACGATACCTATAGTACACGAAAAACAAAATTAATATCGATACTTGAGTGAAATATCCGTCTGTTCGATACTTTTCGATACTACGCACGTCACTTCACACGAATATCACTTGGCTTGGTATCGGATCTACCAATCGAAAGAGGAGTTTTCTTGAGGTTTGCAAACTACGTGCTTTTATAACTAACCATAATCAATAATGCGTACGTGTTCTTCCGGTTCAATCAAGCGATGACATCACAACGTGAATGTCGAATGGCAAGGCAACGTCATAATATCGTTATCATAACGAAAAATACCCAATATCGGTAAACATCGGTCCAATAACGGCAAACATCACTCTTCGTCGTATATTCGAGAAGGATTTTGGGATTGTTTGAGGGGGGTGGAAAAGGGAATGAGAGAAAACATAACAAAAGCTTTGAGTAAACGCAGGGGCTCCTGGTTAACGTTATTTTACTGATGAACAACAAGGGCTATGCTGTCACGAGTTAACGACAAGGAATGTGCTGTTCCTTAGCTGAGACGATAGGTTAGGCTAACGTTCTTAAACTCGTATCATGCAGACGGCATTCCTTGTATGATTGAGATCCTGATATCTAAAATCGCTAAACCCTAAATACTGAACTATAAGTGCAAAACATTATTGGCGTCTGTCTTGAAGTGGGCGTGAAGAGAATCACCCCGACGCGGTATAACGGAAAAAAATTGCGCACTGAGGATGGTCCGATACGATACCTATAGTACACGAAAAACAAAATTAATATCGATACTTGAGTGAAATATCCGTCTGTTCGATACTTTTCGATACTACGCACGTCACTTCACACGAATATCACTTGGCTTGGTATCGGATCTACCAATCGAAAGAGGAGTTTTCTTGAGGTTTGCAAACTACGTGCTTTTATTCTTGATGCTAACCATAATCAATAATGCGTACGTGTTCTTCCGGTTCAATCAAGCGATGACATCACAACGTGAATGTCGAATGGCAAGGCAACGTCATAATATTGTTATCATAACGAAAAATACCCAATATCGGTAAACATCGGTCCAATATCGGCAAACATCACTCTTCGTCGTATATTCGAGAAGGATTTTGGGATCGTTTGAGGGGGGTGGAAAAGGGAATGAGAGAAAACGTAACAAAAGCTTTGAGTAAACGCAGGGGCTCCTGGTTAACGTTATTTTACTGATGAACAACAAGGGCTATGCTGTCACGAGTTAACGACAAGGAATGTGCTGTTCCTTAGCTGAGACGATAGGTTAGGCTGCGCAGGGTAGCAAAAACCAGTGACCGAAAACAAGTTACACTTCATGAATATCCCTCTGTCGTTAAAAGTAAGATTAAAAGGTTTGGTGCGTCCTTGATGCGATCGCGTAATTAACGCCAGTTATCTTTGAACTTCTCAAGCAGATTAGAACATATATGGCTCGTCCCTTGGTATAGATCCCCCACAAAGTTAATTCTTTTTTCCTTTGCAAGTAATGTTTTTAGCACTGACAGTACTTCATTGGCTGTTTAAGAATTAAATTAATAAAAACAAGGAGAGAAAATTAATAGTTCAGTCAATATTGTGTTAACCGTGTCTTGGCTAGCTCCCGCAGGCTCCCGCTTAGTATATGAATTATAACTGTAAAATTAGTGATTGCATTCTTCATCTCCTACAGTGAGGGGAATGATGATAGTTTTTAATTTCAGCTGTTCTTTTATTTGCTCGACCTTTCTGATGTTTAATAACTTTCTTTTTACTAATAATGTATATAAAAGCAAGCAAAGATTTCATTAATTTGATTATAAGCAATTTTATTTCTTTAACCCCCAAGCATAAACATTTTATGCCTTCTCATTGCATTAACTTAATTGAGCAGTTTTCAATTGAGTGTCAAAAGTAATTACACAATTGCTTTGGTTTTGCATTGCTACGCTTTGTGATTGGCTAAAAAATCTCGCGCCACTTTCTCGACCAATCAGAAGTAAAACCAAAACCAATCGTGACTTGTTCGCACACGTTTTCCCGCGCTTGGCGCCGCCGACATGTAATAGGCCATTTGCACGATGACGTCATATGACTACAACTACCAGAATCCTTCAGTTTTTTGTTTTGTAGTGCAAATTAGGGCTATTGTTATTTAAACCGCATTGGGATTACAAAATTTAAATAAGAAAGGAAAAACGAAATGAATTCTGGTAGTTGTAGTCAAATGACGCCATCGTGCAAATGGCCTATTGCTTCGAGCTCTGATTGGTTCATTGGATTGTTTACAACTGCTGTGATTGGTCAGAGTAATTACTTTGGTTTGGGTTTTACGGCACTCAATTGAAAACTGCTCTAGCTTCTACAGAAACTGTTGTGTTGCAATACTTTTACATCGATTGTTGTTTGCTTAGAAGGGCTTCCAATTGGAGAAATAGTTGTTGGGATTATAAGCTGCTCCGCATCTGAGCTCAGGCGAAGCTGACAAGCAGTTTTCAGAGTTTTGTTTATGAATACGAAATGAGCACGTGTGGAATTTATTCTAAGAATTCGCACCTTTATAAGGGGGCGAACGAAATATGCGCGCTAGTTACCCCGGGAGGGGAGGGAGAATGTACGCTCCATTAGAAGTTTCCATGGGGTGCAATGTTTTTAAATTCGGGGACTACGCTGACTACGCGCGCACATCACGTACGCCCCCCAAACTAAGGTGCGAATTCTTAGAGTAAATTCCACACGTGCTCATTTCGTATTCATAAACAAAACTCTGAAAACTGCTTGTCAGCTTCGCCTGAACTCAGATCCGGAGTAGCTCATAATCCCAACAACTATTTCTCCAATTACAAGTCCTTCTAAGCAAAAAACAATCGATGTAAAAGTATTGCAGTACCTTGAAATTCATGTGGAAGGAGTTTGACACCAAACTGCAGGATAATTTTCGAAAAATGATGGAAAATACAGCATTGGAGATTTGAGCAGGTTTTGGAGCATGTTATGATATTTACAGAACTAGTTTATACTTTTTAACGGTTCGCACGATTTGCAATCGGCTTATAATTCAGATTTAGCAAGCATTGGAAAGGCTTCTCCCAGAAATTTGGGTTCGTAGATTGTTTAGTCAAAGAGCATGAAGTATTTAAAATTTTAAGAGAATTTTAGGGCTAAATTTTGATGGTGTTCATTCTTTCTCATTTCTGTTCCAACGATTTTGCTGAAAATTTTTCACAGGGTGCGATTTTGTTTAAAACGTGGGGTTCATTTAAGCCCTATTTTCGCTAAATATATTTTTCCCATTAAAATCGAATTCTATCATATTATTGCTAAATAATAGCTGTAAGTTTTCGCAGAGTTTTAGAAGCATCGCTTTAGAGCCGGAAAAGTTATGGGACAAAGTTTGTCATAGACGAGTGCGCCCGAAATAACAACGGAGCCACCTCAAGGGCCTGTATCACGCTTTGATTGAATATTTCCATTGCTCGACAAAAGAAGTTAACACGTAAAAATAACAATTTCTACATATAAATCAAACACATTTCCACTAATTTTGGTGATTTTACTCCTTCGTTTTACCTGTATTTAATGATCAGTTTGAGAAGCTATATCAAATACTACAAAGACTTTTTTTATCATGAAACCAAATATCCCGAAGTCGGTTAAATAAACTCGGTTACGCCTCGTTTTCCAACCCACTTCTCGGTGTTTGGATATCCTGATCAAACACTCTTTCTCGTGTTTGATATATTACATAAATCGTAGTAGAGTTACATCTCTCGGCTCAGAAGAGTTTCAAAGTTTACATTAAAATAGTTATTGCTGTCAGTGTCACTCGCATTCCGCAACTCTCCTCAGCTAAAAAGTACAGTTTGCTAACTGGCCAAGAATTCCACTCCAAATGAATCACTGTCAGTAATGTCATCAGCTCAGGGCTGCCTTGGATTCAACATACTCCATCGCCTTGGTCTTGACTTTTTCAACACTGAATGCGTCACCATACTTTCGTTCAAAGTCCAAGTAGCGTTTAAAGAAGAGTTTCATCTTTTTAGAAGACAAGTTAATGTGGATCACTCTTTCGAATATTTGCCTGAAGCAAACAAGAAAATTAGTATTAATTTTTTAACGTCTGTGCTACTGAACTCGCGAGTCTGTTCCTTACCTGACAGGCTCCACTTCTGCTTGCTTGATCATCATATCGAGGTATACTGACCACAGATCACTTCTTTTGGGATAGTTTGTCAGGATACTTTCGAACATTGTCTGTCCTCGCTGGGGCTCTCCATATTTGAACTCATGCAGAGCGAACTGTACTATAGTTTCTACGTCTGCAACGAAATTACCACAACAAAGTGCAGAATAAGCAAAGAAGTTAACTAAATCTGATCAATGACAACAAAGAATGTAACCGCCGCCAAGCGCGGGAAAACATGCAAATGGTGCTAAGCGCGGGAAAACATGTAACCACTCATAGGGAAGACCTTAGACAACAACGGCCTGGACCACCTCGGACGCTTTATTGAGACTTATATAACGGAGTAACTGGTTAGCTTTCAGCTGAGGTTAGGGTCAGCAGTTTATATAGTTAAATTTAGGACTAAGCAACCCGAGAAGCTAGGTGGTACAGTGGTACGGTAGGCTATGAAAGCCTAAGCGTAGCTGAGGT
>JAJGOT010000012.1:2067500-2102500 GCA_022457155.1 Cladopsammia gracilis | reverse complement strand
AAATAGCCAGACCACTCGACCGTGAAACATGTCCAAGATGTCGCCATACTTCGACTGGACTGACTCCCAGTCTACACTCTCGGTGCTTTTCTGCACTTTGTATTCGTTTGTGCTTTCAAAAGTAGCTTGACTTCATCATCAGTCCATGTGAAACAGTCTGTTTTAGGTTTTGGTTGCTTTCCAGCTGTTCTTGGCATCGTTTAGAAGGAAAATATCGAAGAATTCTAAACCAAAACAACACTCAACAACAAAGAATCAAGAATGGCGCCAATTTCGCGGGCCGATATATTGAAATGCGCATGCGTACAGTTCATTTGAGCATGCGCACTTAGGGTATCAAAGCGTTTTCAAAACAATACGGCGTTGTAATGTGGACGGGCGAAAACGATACGAAAACGATAAGTGTGGACGCAAATCTTTTTGAAAACGGAGCAAAACAGCTCCGTTTTCGTTTGAAAACGGATTAGTGTGGACGGGGCCTTAAACTAAACATCCTACAAAGCTGTTTCTAACACGGTATGTGGGTACCAGTGTTACAATCCTTCACAAAAAGTTTCAGGTCTAAAGTAACAATCCGTGTAAGAAGTAGGCAACCCAAATCCACGGAATGCAGAAAGGTGTGAATTGTGCTATTGTTGAAACCGTCCACCTCATTGGCTGAAACATGAAAATCGACCATAACTTCATCAGGCAGCGCATTTGTATATCTCTAGTTTACTAATAGTGAAAACTATTGTGATTATTAATGCAACAAAAATTCTATGTGGGGAACATGGAAAATTAGAAGTCTTTCTTGACCATTGTTTTGGAGTCTCACGATTGGCTGAAATCTTGTAACACAAAAGAAGCATCGCTTTAAAATAAAGTTTCAGTAAATTTTATTTCAAAACCATGTTGTCCATAGGTTGACGTATTCGCAGTACGAAAATCTAAACATTCTCATGTGGGGAAAGCGAAATGCATCGGAACAATAGAGAATTGCCTACTTCTTACACGGATTGTTACTCAACGTTGTTTTGCTTCCGATTTGTAAAGGTTTTAAATGTGTCACGCAATTCGTCACGTTTTTTCGTGAAAAAAACAAAAACAAAATTGAACCAGTTGAAACTTATTTCTGCATTATAAATGCTTATAAGCCGATTTAATGGAACTTATAGCAAATCCAATATCTCGTGATGAGATTTTTGGTGTAATTGAAACTTTCAATGTTTGGCCGCCATGTTGATGCCCCTAAGTGAGACACCAAGATGGCCACTCCAGACATTCTTGCTAAAAATGTCGGCTAATACTCGTTCGCCTATAACTCTTGAACGAAATGCCCTTGCGCTTCAAAATTTAGCCCAGATGTGTAGTTTTAAACTCTCTACAATTCCAGAAACATTTTAGAATCGAAATCTGTTTTTTAATGCTTCTGAATTTTGATATTAAGTAAATGCAAACTAAGAGTTCACAATTTAACAGCCTATTTTGCATAAGAGGGCTGTCATGTATTACCTAAATGAAATTGTCTTGAGCGCTCTCTCGGCCACTGCCCTCGCCTTGTCAATGTCAGTGGTATGAAGATGATAAGCCATGTATTGTAACCACACTACAGAGTTGTTAGGTGATGATAACACGAGCCGGTCAAAGTCTTCAGCAGTCTCAGGCAGGCGATCCTCATCCAATAACGACTGTTCAGTCTGCAGAGACAGAAATCGTTAATATTTTTTTTCTAAGAATTAAGGGCTTTACAAAGGAATGATTCACACCTTAAATAAGACGGGAACTAATCCACTAATCCACGTGCGAATGTTGATATATAAACCACATACAACCCACAATTCCTTGATTTGCTCCGACGAAGGGCTGGCGCTCGAAACGTCCGCTTTTGAATCTCTATTAACCTCATCAATTTAGTTGATAAAACCAATTCTTCGTGTTTCGCTCCCTCACCGGCGCAGTATCACAGTTTCTACATCTACATTGACTTAAGTTGGTAAACTCCATAGGGACATCACCCTAACCTTTTGCAACCTAAGGCAGACTGGCCTCTCTTCCAACAGGGAAAGTAATACACACTCCGGCACAGAGAAGTGTTCGAGCTACTTCAATTATTAGATCGAATGCGGTCTCTCACTTGCTGTACGTAACTTAAAAACACTCAAATTGCTAAAAAAAACCATGCTGTTTAACCTTGTATAAGAAGTCTTCTTCAGCTTTTTTGGCCGCTCTTTTTTGTCTTTTGCTCTTCTTACGAGCAACCTGCAGATGAAGATTAATAGAAAGAAGTTTAGTCGTAAAAAAAGCTTTCTATGTAAAAGATGATAGAAAACAAAGATCTTCAGAGTAAACCGGATATAATGAACACAATCCACAAGCTTAAACACGCACCTGTGCACTAGTTTCCGTTTCACTGTCGCTGCTTTCATCGTCGCTCTCGTGTTCTCTCTTGTTATTTTGTTGTCCTTCTCCAGCTGTCTCCTCACTCCAATCAAATCCACTACAAAGCTGTGTACAAAACAACCAATCAAAGGAGCCTGTGAGCCAACTCGTGAATACGAAGTGTTCGGATCCTCCACTCTCCGAGATGTTTTGCTTCACCGACCTCCCCCCCCCCCCCCCCCCACCCCCTGCGCCCAACTCTCCACCCTCCCCTCCTTCCAACGCCGTTCCCATGGATAAGGCAGGTGACCATTACATATCGCGAGCTCAGTGTTAACAGCCGATCGACGTCATCGAGCGATCAGGGAAATTTTGTCAAACTGCTGTAACTCGTTCAACGCGTGGCGTATTCACGAGTTAAACCTGTATTACGAGTTAAACATGTATTACGAGTTAAACATGTATTACGAGTTAAACATGTATTACGAGTTAAACCTGTATTACGAGTTAAACATGTATTACGAGTTAAACATGTATTAAAAAAAGTATTACGAATTAAACATGTATTACGATTTAAACATGTATTACGAGTTAAACATGTATCAACGCGTGGCGTATTCACGAGTTAAACCTGTATTACGAGTTAAACATGTATTACGAGTTAAACATGTATTACGACAACACACTGATAACAAAATCAAGAAGCAAGCAAGGATGGCCTTTGAAAAACGCACTGCCCAAAAACAGAGAGAAAAGAACGACCAGCGAGCAAAACAAGGGAGAAGGAAGAAAAGAGAGAAGAAGAAGTCCTCGCTTATCCCATTTATTTTACCAAAGGTCCACAAAATTTGTACGAAAATAAGAAGAAAGAGTGGATACGGGTTTTTATAGTCTTTTCACGGTTTTTCGAGTTTGTATGACGAACCATGAATTCACCCTGTGGATGAGAAACTGTTAAACTTTGCATTCATTTTATTGAAAGTGTGAAACATGTCGAACAAATAAAACAAAAGCAAAATACAACGCCTTACCTGTAATCTCGCCAGGCCATTATTTTTATGCGCATTATCCTCATGGGTCTTGAATATAAAAACAAAAATAAAAAAATAACATTATTAAGCGGAGTAAATCACGAATGTAACTTGGTCCCCGATATTCACATAAAAGTTAGTTTCCAGACCTCTTCGTCCGAACTGGTTTCCACCTCCTGGTCTTCTTCCTCACTGTCGCTTGCAGCACCGACTTCATTATCGGAGTCTGAAAGAAAATTAAATAACTCTCACTGAACAAAACTGCCAGCAGATTTCAAGAGACAACCACACAATTGTGAGAAAGTTTATCATCAACCAAGAGGAACGCTGCGAGGGCATTGCAAGGTCATGGATTCGTATCTCGTTCGAGTCTGTTTTATAAGATTTCTTAGTAACCGCTAAGTCGCCAACATGCTTAACGAGGATCTCAAATTCCACTCACATGCTTTATCAGCAGTTCTTAAACTCATTATGAAGAGAAAACAAAGGAAATCTCTACCGTAAACACTCGAAAGAGTGTTTCATCAGGTATTCAAACACCTCGAAGTCGATTAAAACAAAACTCGGCTGCGCCTCGTTTTTTCAACTCATGTCTGGGTGTTTTGATATCCTAATGCAACACTCATGCGAATGTTTGATATTTTAGTTCTCATACATATGATTATTTCATTATTTTATACTTGGACAACTTCTCTGTTAGTAGAGTAGTAGGATATGAGCCAAAGGACCAGAGAGAGCACGCAAAGGATCATATCTAGAGGATGACTATATAACAGAGAGAGTCAGTCCGGTGCAGAGACCATTTTACAACAAAATCTGCCATTTTAAAAATGGGGGGCAAACATGGCACAACATGCAACGTCAGGAAAATTGAAATAAGGAAAATGTATGAATTGTAAGCTTTAACTTTTTTCTGTTGACATTTGACAAAGGAGAAGTTGGTCTACAAAGCGTAACCTAAATCGGTCTGTAAACTTTTCCCGTTGGTAGGTTAATTTTTGTATTTTAAACTACCATTACCAGTCTTGAATTTCTTTAACATTTCCTCTGCCTCTTCATCAGAATCATCCTTTGCCTCGGTAACCTTCTTTCTCTTCTTTCTATTTTCCTTCATTTCCTTGTCCTTTTTCTCCTTTTCTTCTATTCGTTTTGGTTTTGGAGCAGGGTCGGTTCCGCCGACGTCTGTTCCTTTAAGGGACAATTCTACGTGGCCTTTGGTTGGATCCACACTAGTTCAAATAAAATACGTTAAGAACATATGCGCTAAAATACCCATTTTTATTTCATATTGTAAAGCACCTAGAAACAAACAGTGCCATTGGCAAGTACTGCTAAATAGCTTTCATTGGAGTATCGCATTTTTTGTTCGTCCAGTCTTAAAGGTAAAAAGATAACTCAAGGTTTGTATCTGGGCGTGAAAGGAGGGGACGAATGAATGATCGAACGAACGAAAAAGAGAAGGAATGAACGATCGATCGATCGAACGAACGAACGAACGAACGAACGAACGAACGAACGAACGAAAAAAGAAACAGCGATCGAAAGAAAAAAAGAACGAACGAACGCATAAACAAGCCAGAGAACGCATCTACGAATGAATGGACCCTTAACTGAATGTGATTCTATAACAAGTGATGCTCAAAACTGGATGCAAACTAACCGCAGTACTTACCTCAAAACTTTGCCAATTACAAGTTTTCCCCGAGGAAACAGAGGTTTCCATTGTTTCACGTAATACTGCGACAAATTCTTGATCTGTACTCGAGCGACAATGTGATGGGCGAGGCTGGAAATTTAATAAAACATAAGTTAACATAAACAATTCTTTTGAAACCATTTTGGAAAAAGGTCTGAATGAGACTCCTCTTAAAGTCAAACCTACAATCGAAGACAAAAGGTTTGGGACGAATTTGCATTTACGATGTTTCCCTACGCACGCGACAGAAACACGGTACGCGCAAACGATAAATGTCCGTTTCCCGACCCCTACCCCCCTTACAATGTTGAGCCCGTGTAATAAAAATGATTTGTGGATTTCAACATTGTCTCGGGGGGAGGGGTGGGGTTGGTAAGATGGGCTTTAAACGAAAAACATGGCTTCATTGGTCAGTCACAGTAGTTGATAGGAAGACTTTGTAATATTTGTCCCAAGAACTTTTGTCCTTGATTGTAGATGTTTGCATAAGTTCACAGGTTTTTTGTCTATAATATGGCCAGCACCCGTGAACATTTATATAAAAACAAGCCTTAACATGGAACTAGCATCTAGATAGTGTTGAATGGATATAACTTATTAACCTGACAAATAGACCGACATCAGAGCAGCTCTTCACATAGCCTCGAACAATATCTCCTTCCTTTAAGTCACTCAAGATTTTGATCTCACGATCCATCTTCTCGCCATCTGCAACTGAGACAAAAGCCGCCATGAAAACAGTACAAATAACATTGCAAGACATAGCTCCACATTTAACGTCTTTATATGACGCTTTCGAGATTACTGATCCTAGCAGTATGTAACAGTAAATCTCTTTCAGTAGCTAAGATGTTAGAGCACCTGACTGGTGTACGGAAGGTCATGGGTTCGACTCCACTGAATACATAGCCTGCATAGCAGACGCATGAAAATGGGCGCAAGAAAGAACGGGGCGCGCGAGGGAGACACGCGAGCTACTTTCCTCCTCGCGTGTCTCCCTCGCGCGATTTTCATGCGCCTGCTACGCAGGCTACTGAATACAGTTCACGAAATGACAAATGTAGTTTTATTTTTTTGTGTTTATACGCCTATTTTACTGATTATAAAAACAACAACAGCAACAACAACAATGAGCTTATAATAATTAAGGTAAAACAATGCAATTATTTCATTTGCTTTGGTCATGTTCTATTGATATTAATAAAGTCACAAAGCTATTCCCTTACCTTGCTCGTTCACTGTTGATATTCCTTCGGTCCTGTCATCAATAAAAATAAGAAGTGAAAGTTACTTGTAGCATTTCAAATCCTTCAAATCCCTAAGTTAACATTGCAAACGCTCTCCTCCCCTCGCAATAAATTGAGTGAAGTAAAGGGCATGATGTGATGTACAATCAAATTCTCAGAATTAAAATTACGATTATGTCCTCCAGGTACAGTTTCTTCCTCACCTTGAAGGTCTCAGTGACAGATCAAACTGGTCTTCTCCCTTCGTTGACAAAACAAAGCACCTATGAGTGAAAAGAAATAAAATGTTGATCACTCATTTGAATGATCAGATTTTAGATTTCATCCAGACTCATCCACCTTGACTCTGGGAGGGAAGGGTTAATCAGTACATAATTTGTCATCTCTTTGTTCTCATCATATTGTCTAATAAATTCATGAAAATACTCTACAAATTTCCTCACAAACAAATCTCTGCTTGCAAGGACTCTCCACTCGGTATGTTGATCATCCTGTTCTCAAACTCGTTAACAATTCAAGACGTTATCTGTATCTTCAGTAGGATTTTCCAATGGTACTGTTTACTCTCTGGTATTTTATAACATGAAATTTGCATTCTTGATTTTTGGTCGTTTTTGGGCAAAGAAAAGCTTGAAAGACTTACCGCAGAATTTGGTTGACTTCAAAGCCTTCCAAAGGATTCTCTACATAGCTCTCCCTAAGGTCCGTCAGAGTGACCAGGCCACATTTTTGCAAAGGCAGTCGGACAAAGAGGCCTTGGTCTGGGAGAATCTTGGTAATTTGCCCTATAAACAACTGGTCAGCCTTGATGGCAGAATCGGCCTTTACTACAAAATATAATAACATTTTTACTCGTAAATAAGGCCCTGGATTGTCTACGCAATGGAATTTTTGATAAGCAGGCACTGGTTGGAACGTTAATAGTTAATACACTATCAAAAGAAAAAGGTTATAAAAGAAAAGACTTTTGTAAAATTAGAGTCACTTTTCCTCACCAGTGAGTGAAAGATCCAGTAAATTACGATCTTTGTCTACATTCAGTACAATACACTTGTAACCATCACCCGGCTTAAAACGTGTCTTCAGGGACTTCAATACCTGAAAAACAAGGGAAGAGCTATAGCATCCGTTTTCATCGGCTTCAAATGCAGCCATCAAGAAAATAATGACAGAAGAAACGAGAAGCTCCGCTACGAATGAAAGAACGCAAGAACGAAAGGAACAAGCGAGCGAACGAACGAAAAAAAGGAACACACGGACAAACAAACGTACGAACAAAAGGATGAAAGAACGAATAAAATATACAGAAAACAAGCGAATGAACAAACGTACGAACAAACGAAAGAACGAATTAGCAGAGGAATGACGGTTGACCACAGCCATTTTCAACACTTCTCACGTAAGCAACAGTTATTTTGTTCGGATGCGAGTTGATTACTTGACAGAAAAGTCAGACAAATGAGTCTTTACCTCCAAATCAGATGAAGCGTGTAAGAGGGCAACTCTGCCATTAACAGACGGACTTGCCATCATCCATACACAATGATCAGTGGCCTGTAGAATGCACAGAAAGAACGGCAAAACCGGTGCAAAATAAGTTACATTTTCTTGAACCACAGCGTCAAACCACAAAACCCACTGTCACACTGTCACCACAATATAAATTATATACTTGGAGCTACTAATAGAAACGTTTCCGCAAAGTAGCCCACAACTACCGGAGCTTAAGTCGGTTTCTGAAGCATGAAACGATTGAGAATATCACTTGCCCCTCCCCCACCCCCACCCCCCCTCCCTGGATGAGATCCTAGTCTATCACAGGGTTACCCACAGTTATGTCGCCAGTGAAGAGATACAGTGTTCCGTATCAAAGTAAACAACACGACGACAGAGACCATGGCTTGAAGGTAACATAAACAACCAGAACAACCAGAACAACCAGCACAACCTACCGACTTCACGAAGCAATTCACTTCTTCACCAACTTTATACTGATCAAGTTTCTTGCCAATCTCGCAGGCTTCAGTTGATTCTGCGTCCTCCGTACTCTCTCTTTTAAAGCTGTCTGTTGATAACTCACTTTGGAAAAATTTTAACAAAGAAATAAATTGATGGATGTACTGTATTTAATCGTATGAAACTGATGAAGTAACATTGATGTGGTACTCAACTGTAAAGAGATTTTCTTATTACTGTTATAAAGCCAACACCAAAGTACAGTTAACTCTGCAGTCCCGTCCTGCGGTCACCTCGCTATAAAGGCACCCTCTTATTATTATGGACAGGGATTGATGTCCCGGTGAATAAAATTTACTGAAAATAACTCCCACTATTAAGGACTCTCTCTCTCTCTCTCTCTTGGGACACCAAATCGAAGTCCCGAAAGTGTTGCTATAGCGAGAAATTTACTGCCAAAAAACATGAAACGACTGCCAAATACGTGTATCTTGTAGTCTTCCTACATTTTCTTGTCAACGAAAAACATAATCAAAGGCTCCGAGGAACCAGCTCGTGAATACCAAACTACCTTCGGACCCTCCCCTCCCCTACGCGTTTTGCCCCACCCCCATGCGTCCAACTCCCCACCATCTCCTCCCTCCAACGCCGTCCCCATGGGTAAGGTAGATGACCATTACCCATCGCATTTAGAACGGGCAAAATATATGCGCAAGCCTTATGTACTGGTCGGCGGAATTATCAAGAAAAGTTTACAGCTGATGGAAGGAGTGAAAATTTGCATATTTGTTTCCGTCAGCTGTAACTCGTTCAACGCCCGGCGAATTCACGAGTTAAATATAAGCAGGGAAACAAATAATGGTTACCTTGGTTTCATCGACAGTTCCGCTACAGCCTTGGTAAAATTTCTGTGTGATATTGGTAAAAACCTAGTAAAGAAAAGATTATAAAAATCCAGTTAAAGTTACTCTGTATAGAAAAGTACACAGAGTGATACTCATACTCATACTCATTTTTTCTTTGGACAAATCTGTCCAAGCGGGGAAAGGTGCAATGAGGTTAACCCTATGTGAAGCACCAACCCGTGAAACAAGGCCAGACCACTACACCGGGAACTCCGTGCCCTGCTCTTTACGACAAGTGTGTGGGTTCTTTAACGTCCCCTGCTAACCATATAACACTGAAGATGCAGGAGACGGGACCTACGATTTTTCGTCCTTATCCGATAAGACTAGAACATCTAACCATTTGCGGATACCATAGCAAAGGCAGCATGTTCTCCTCAGTTATTTTAAGACCCTGAGTGTTGGTCCGGTCTGGGGCTCGAACCCGAGACCTCCCGCACAGCAGTCCGGCGCTCTACCAACTCAGCTACCGGTCGGCGGTCTTGATCAGTAATTTCTTGATCTTTGAAAAACCAGTAATTTCAACTAAAAACTCCAAACAACAGAAGTAATCAGAATTTCACGTCAGAGACTCCAAATTTTGTCTTGCGTTCCATTGCTCCTGGGTTCAAACCATCATATCACACTCAACACACTACTGATACTCCTGGGTTCAAACCGTTTCCAAGAACTTACTTGTGTGTTTTTGTGTCCCTAAATCCAAGTATTTTAACTTGAATCCTGTCTCCATTATGGAAGGCTTTCAGAGGTGACTCTCCCTACAAAATGAAATGAGAACGTCAAAGAAACAACAGAGGCAAACGATACAATGAACCAAGGAGAACAATCGTCAAAAAATGCACAATACAAATCAACCCTTTCCACCCCAAGCTTAAAATATGGTCAAATTTTCAAAAAATCATTTTGTAAAATATTGAAATTGAACAGTACGTTAAGGAAGTACTACTCCATAGCTTTCATTTGAATGGTCGCACTTACAGATTTTGACCACAGACTCAAAAGTTAGAACCACTTTTAACTGATTCAAGGCTTGACTTGGATAATGAAAGGTTAAACTTTGTGCTATAGACTTGAACAACAAACATTTTAAGTGATAGCCATTCTTTTGATTACACTAAGGAATTATGGTTTATATATTCTCACCTCTGTTAAGTCATCACAAATGTGTGTTACATGAACTCTTCCGTGAAATTTACCGCCGCACAAATTCACGTTCATCTGCAGGTCCTTAACTGACTTGACTCTAAAAGAAAATAATCCCTTTTGAGACCTGATTCTATGGAATTAATGCTTGAAGTTTTAATTATTTGTTTTGTTTTGACTTACCGTGCAGTGGTAATGGCTCCCGGTGAAATATTTTCCTTTTCAATGTGTTTTTCTTGAAGCATAACCACAGGTAGAAGGTTGTCTTCCATTTTGCCTTGTCTTTGTACAAGTGCAGAATATTGTTGACCCACTGCAAATCGTTTAGACGCATCTCTGATGTCGTTCAAATGCTACAAAACCAAATTAACGAGAGCACTTTACAATGCAATACAATACGTGGGAAATGCATTTGGCTTTTACGATGTTAAACTTAAAACACACTTGGATGAAAGGATGAATGGAAGAGCGCATGCATGCCCAAGTCAGTGCCTGACTGACAAGTTGACCTATCGACTGACAGACTGAGTGTCTGTCTGCCTGTCGGTCTGTCTGTCTGCCTGTCAGTCTGCCTGTCAGTCTGTCTGTCTGCTTGTCGGTCTGTCTGTCTGATTGACTGACTGCATGAATGAATGACATGAATGAACGAGTGATAAACGAAGAAATCGATGGATATACAAAATGACTGACTGTCTGCCGGACTACACTGCCTGACGGATGGACTGATTGTCTGCATGTGTGATTGATTGACTGACTGACTGACTGACTGACTGATAGATGGACAGACGTAATTACTGACTGTTTGACAGACTATCTACATGACTGATGGACTGACTGACCTGTTCGATTTTTGATTAAAGAAACGTTTATTACGGGCTAAGAAGATGCCTACCATTTTAGACGGTGCATAAGCCAGTCTGAAGCCATGCTGAGGAAGCATTACCACAATGTAGTTATCTGTGATCAACTGAACACAAGCTTCAACCTCATGACCACTTTTTAGCTGTAAAACACAAAAGAACTCCATCAGTGAGCCAGCGTGGTGAACCACTTAAAAGATAATCGACAGTGAATTAGGCCCCGTCCACACGTATCCGGATATTTTTGAATCCTCAACTTTTTTGTTGCGGATTGGCCTTCCGTCCACACGTATCCGGCGAATTCGGCTCACAAATCCGCAACTTTTTGAATCCGCTCTCCAGAGTGGAAATTTTTGAATACGCTACGAGTACGGCATCGTGTGGACGGTCAAATCCGGATATTTTTTATTACGCTGACGTAATAGTATCAGATCCAGTCTTTTACCGCGCGAATATTCAACATGGCGGACCGAAATGTTCTCGCTTCACTTCTACTTGGACTTATTTCAAGTCTAATAACGTGTTTACAGTTGAACTTTGATTTGAACTTGGCCTTTGCCTATGCTTTTTTGATAACATTTAAAGAGGAGCCCTGGCTGCTAGAGCGAATCCGGATACGTGTGGACGGGCAAATACGATTCGAATACGCTACGTGTGGACGCGAATATTTTCTAATCCGCAACAAAAAAGTTGCGGATTAAAAAATATCCGGATACGTGTGGACGGGGCCTTAGTGCGTTGTTGACATTGCCACAAAGACTTAACATGACAACATTAACCCAGACTCCAATCTCTCATGTAATGTGGTTCTAACTTTTGAGTCTGTGAACTGAAGTGTAAACATTCGAATGAAAGCTACTGAGCAGTCGGCTGAGAATAGGTTCACTTGGTGCTGTTTTTATCTCGATATTTTGCAAAATGAAATTTAATTTTAATTCTTTTTTTTTTTTTTTGTGGTTTCGATCTTGGTCATTTCTGGGAGTAAAATGAGTTAATTGAACGTTACCTTCTTTTGCTTTGCTTTCTGAGACTTTGCAGCTTTTCGTTGTGCTACCAGCTCTGGGTTCAACGAGACGCATACCAATTTCTTGTCCAAATCCCAGTCCAACACACAACCAAACACAACTTCATCAGACTCACAACTGACACCTTCAAGAACAACAAATAATTAGTAAGCTTCCCTTACTTTCACATACATCCACACACTGAACAGATCTTTAGAAACTTGTTTAAAAATTAACTTTATTTGAAATTGAATGCAAAGCTCGCGTATACATGTATGATGTATGTGCATAGCCACACGCCCGAATCCATTCATGCAAATACGTTTTTGTTCTTCCATGTGGCACAAATTAACATGCACTTCAACCTCTGGATTAAACGGAATTATAAAACTTTCCCTCGGCCGTCCAGCTTACACATGTACATATTGACTGTGCCTTTGAAGATACTGCCTGTTAACAATGTTCGTGCTCATTGAAGTTCATTTTATGTTCACAGGTGTTTTTAATTCCACTTGCTGTTGTACCAGTTTTAATTGACCCATTCGCGTGTTTAGTTTATGCATATTTCACTACAGCGTATAACACATTTTCCAGTATTACTTGGTCCCACTAAAAGTTAGCAATAAATAAACGAACAGAAGAAGCGTGAAACAAAATAAGAAAAACAACTTATACCGACACTAGTGATTTATGCCCTGTCGGCCCATCTGCCAGATCACTCCTTAAACTCGTCCTAAGTTACGCACTTTTATCCATACTATCCTTTCACAACTGAATATCTACACTGACCTTTTGCTAGTTGATGTGGAACAAACCCCTGCACTCCCTCCGCCAGCTGCAATATGATGCCTTGAAATTTAACATGAAGAACCTGACAGAAACGTAACGAATGACATGTTACAACGTACATTACATTAAGATAACCTGACAGCAAAGGGGATTGACTAATTATTGAAACTGTACGTGTTTATGAGAACGGACATGTGCTAAAACTTTTGATTTCCGAAAGGCGAAACAACATGAAAAGTTAACCCAAGTACAATAAGAGTCCAGATAAATTCCAAAACTAACAAATAATCTCTGAAAATTACCTTTGCTTCAACACAGGTTCCTGGAGTCAAAGACGTTAGTACCTTCATCTCCTCTGTAAAATATGGAAACAAAATTAACTGCAACTCAAAGAGACACTATCCCAGCGAAAAACTGAGCAAAATTTCGCTTAGCGTGTTTTCACGTTATATCGCCAAATGCCACCAAATATATAACTTAGTTGGATAAAAAGATCCTATAGACTGAGCAAACCAAAAGAAGTAGTTTGGATATAAAGTGGATTGAAGTGGATTACAGAAATTTCAAATACTGACCACCTGTCAATAAATCAAACTTGCCATTCTTGTGAAATTTTGACTTTTCTAGCCGTTATTTTGTCTGTTTAGTTCATATTTCTTTGCTTCTATCACTTTTGGCGATGGTCTCTTCCAATTTCAAGATAATAAAGTAAGCTTAAAGAAAGCTCATGGCTATAATCATGAAAACACGATATTTCAACAGTGTCCCTTAAAGGAAAATAAATCAAGGTTGGATTTGAGCCACTGCTGTACACAAAGCTGATGTAAACCAAACTCAAATAAGAATACTACTACTGTTAGTGGATGGGATGTTGTAATTCGCAGTTCCTACGTAGTCGTTATTTGGGGTCACACCACACTCCTCCCAAATCAGAAGCAGAAGAAGCATTACATGACGATCCAAATAACAGCTGCGCAGGAGACTAGTGGAAGAGATGTTTGAAGACAGTGAGACAGACAGTGTGCAAATGTTGAAACCCTTAGGTTACGTTGCATCCATTCGTATTCCTGAAGACACCAAAACAATGTACACTCGATATCCACTTTTAAAAATACCTGAACTAGCAGCCAGCTGATGAACAATCTTTTGCCTTTCCAAGAGATAATTTTCCAACAACTCCACACCACTTGCAGTTCTTCCACTGCTTTCAGCACTTTCATCAGGAAAACATTCAGATGGTTTGAGGCTCACTAGAAATCTTTGTCTTTCTGTATCAATTTCGGTTACCTAGAATACAACAAGAGAAGGCAGAGAGGTGGTGCTAAGTTTCAGCACGATAACAAAGTACAGTGCTAGAGCACTACGGTCCGTTGTACGTTAACTACACAGTACGCAAATAAAAGTAAACTAGTGGTAATCACAGATTAAAAGGGTAGTCCAGCACTTGTCCAAACGATGTCTGTGATTCGCTAAGAAAACAATAGATTTGTCCCGCTGGGATAGGGATTAGGGATAGGGGCATTGTTCAAGTGATATATCAATTGTATCGTTCGCCAATCACAGACATCGTTTCGACAACTACGGGGTCGCCCGATTAAAAGAGTGTGTAAGTGTTTGATCCGTGAGGGGGGGGGGGGGGGGTCTGAGCACGAGAATGAAAGCGAGGCATAGAGTGGGTACCAGTTTCCAGCCGAGGTGCCCTGAAAACTTTGCGGGGGGGGGGGGGGGGGGGGCTAATTTGGCGTTTACCCGAAAACTCTCAAGAAAGCCTGCCTTCACGAGATTAGGATTGAAGCGTTCTCTTATCGTCAAATGCAACAATGCTACACTACACTTCCACGGCGGTCAAACATCCGAGGCGTTTTTCGTTTTAAGTAGTGGGATTTTATTTAATATTAAATGAAAATATGTGCAAGGATGAATAAAAAAAGTTAGTTGACATTACCATCTTTTAATTTTTCTCAAAATGATGAGCTTTTTTTCCGTTGAAAACTGACCAAAACTCTTTGTGCCTGATCAAAATTATGTTGGCAAATGGCGCCGACAATTCTGCAGTTCACAATGACAACCTTAACTTTTAAATACTTTGCTTAACTTTTGCAAATTTCTCTCGTTTGACTGCGGTTAACACTACACTACTGTCTATTGAAATGTTAACTGTACTGAACTGAAGTATCATAGTTCCAGAGCTTCATAGCTTCCTCCCAGTGTTGCATAAGTTAAAACTGCAAAACGCTACGTTAATAATAAAAGTACGGTATTACGCCACTACGATCCGTTAAAACATTACCTACATGTATACACTTACGGCCTAATTAAAAGTCTAAGGTGCTACACTGTAAGTCACTATGCTCCGTGGTAACATTAATTATATGCTACCCTGATAAAATTCTACAAAGCTACAGCATTACGCAATTCCTCTTCACTCTGTCAAACTTTCAAATTTGAATAATTAAGAAAATAATCAAAGGCTCCTTAGAGCCAACCCGTGAATTTGAAATGCCAACATTTAACGCAATATTTCGGTAAGCTTATGTTTTCACTCTGTCACGGTTCAATATCTTTTTAAAAATTAAACGTAAGGATTTTTGACATCCGCAAAAAATAAAAATACCGTACATCACTTTCATAATGTTCAGTCCGAAGAAGAAAAAAAAAAAAAAAAAAAGAACGGCCCGAGCGAGATTCGAACCTGGGCCTTTCGACTGTAACTCCACGCTTTACACCACTCGACCACCGTGACCACAGAAGTAAAACGGGATACATTTTATTACTTGAAGGTAGATAACCATCAAAACGCGTGTCTCAGTTGAAAATTCCTTTTAGATCGATTTTAACATTGCATGAAAGACTCCAAATGCGAAACATCTTTAAGCTTATTGTTGTTTGTATTCGTTTACATCAATTTAGTTATTGTTACGCTGGATTCACGCTGTTCTTGTTACAAAACGCATTCGTAACAAAGCATTACGTCACTAAGTTTACAGCTGATGGAAGGAGTGAGCGAGTGCTCATTTGCATATCTGTCGCCGTTACCGATAACCCGTTCATTACGCATGCGCGTATATTCACATGTTAAAATAAAACATAGGGGTGTAAAACCATACCAAAAATTGTGCACCTTCAACTCAATCCAAAATACACTTAGATTTTCGTGTCAACCAAAGGGAGGTTCCAGTTTGAGGGTTGGACAGTACAAATATCATGTTTTCAACTGTCATTTTAGTTAAAATAACATGTAAATGACTTTGCACGTATTAGGAAGATTCCAAACCTTTGCCATTACTGTCTGTCCCGTCTGAAAGTGTGACGCAGGTTCCGAAACAAACTGATCAGCTAGAAACTGAAAAAAAATTAAAGGAATTGTCAACTAAAATTAACATGACCCCATAAGTCATTCACAAATTCAAGAAAGCCATGCGAGTACAGCAGTTTGTATGATACATGTACTTACAGAGTTTGGAGCAAGGCCAAAAATTCCTGTTGAGAATTCAATAAATATTCCATAACTCATCACTTTCTTGACAACACCTGGTAAAATCATTCCCACCTAAAAAGAGAAATTGAAGACATCAATGAGTTAAGAGGAATGGGTATCAGTACTTCAACGCAGAGATGCAAACAATACTAGTACAACCCCAGTACGAACTCATACCCAGATAATTTGAACCCCCCTTCCCCCCTCCCCCCTCTCCCCCCCCCCCCCTAACTGGAACTAAGTCCCATTTCCCTTGGATTTGACTCTACTTTTCAGTCATTTTTACTCGGTTGACCTGAACTCGGATAACTCGAATTCCCCGCTAATTCGAACTAAATTTCGTTTCCCATGATCAAAATTTACCCCGATAACTTGAATTATGGCTCTTGCGACTCACCACGGATGCCAATTGAAATACCGTATTTTCTCGTTTAAACGCCGGCCCCCGAATAAACGCCAGGTATAATAGAGGGAGTTGAAAGTGAGCCCCTCAAACGTTTATTTGTGGTATAATAAACTTAAGACTTAAGGGCAAGGTACATGGCTGCCAAGAAAAACGAATAATAACTCTTTCTTAAAAAAATGGCGGTCGAGAAAAAACTGCTGATTCAAAGAAACGCCGGGTCCACTAGGCCAAGTTTGAAATAAACGCCAGAGGCATTTAATTGAGAAAATACGGTATCCCATTGGCTCTTCTTGTCGTGTAATGGGATATAAACACTAAAACTAACACTACAGCAATTTAATTAGTACAATGAACAGATCACAGATCACAGATCACAGATCACAGATCACATATCACAGATCACATATTTGACAGTCATTTCCCGATCTTATGACTCGTACTGTGCCAGATAAGTTTAATTTGCACTGTACTGTATACTGAAGTGCTGAAAAATCAGTTAACTATCAATTATTATTAACATGGCAAATTGAATATTCAGTCAACCCCAATAACTGAACCCCCGCTAACTCGAACTGTTTTTCGTTTCCCTTCAGAGTTTGAGTTACCGGGCTTCTACTGTAACAAAATTTGATTACCCTTTCTCAGCAATAAGTTTAAACGGTCCATCTCATGCATTGTCCAGTTCAGGGTAACCCTTACAGTTGTTTCCACATAACTTTACTGCTTGGTGTTGTGAAGTTTGTTGAAAATTGGGAACTAGGCTACACAACTAGCCAATTACGTTGCCAAGTAAACGAAATTCGCAACTTCATTCCCACTGTAGTATGTGTTTTCACAATGTCAGAGCTCTAGAGTCTCGTATACAAGACAGTTTCGTTCTTTGGTGGGAATGAATGAAGTTGCAAACTTTGTTTCCAATTTTCCAATTACTGCGCGTTCTGTATTTTGCAACATAATTGGCTAGTTTGTAACCAGTACCCAATTTCCCAGTGAACTTTGCAACACAACACAGTTAAGTAATGTGAACAACTTGAAGACTTGAAAAAATGAAACTACAGTTGTTAGAGATTAAGATTTAGTATATGGTAGATTGTATGAGTACAACTTTTACTCCAACCTCACTCCTCAGTGTTGCACACTCGTAGTTATTTCTTGTTTATTTACAGTGTAAGTTGCTGAACAGTTTTTCGGATTAATATTTATTATTAATATAATATCAAACAAGCCGTCTGTCTGGTGGTGACGTTTTTACTTACCTTGAGATCATTAAAGCATTTTAAAAGACTCCTTTCTGTTGCTGCTTTCACAAGTGATAGTTTTAAAGTTACCATCTGCGATAAGTTTGCGTTAAGAATTGATTTCACAGTTTATGCTTCTTACACTTTCAGAAAGATGACAACTTGTATTTGTGAATCAGTAAATGAAAAAACGCTCCGGGACAAGTATTAGATCCCAAAGTAACTTTAGTAATGTTTCATTTTGATTTTTTTAAACCCTTCTCCAAGATCACAAACTCATATTTTGTTCATCTAACATGTCACTTACAACCTTGCCTGAGGTTTTAACTGGACTAGCAATACAGTATTCACACTGTGCAAGACACTAATGTAACTAACCTCAATGTAACAGGTAACTGGTTCAACTAACTGTTGCCAATATTCAATAAACTACTGACGATACAATTACCATCTCATGGACTTGCACATTTTGACTTAAACATTTACAATTTATTATAACAAGGATACCATGGACTTGTCCTTTCTCTTGCCATAGTATACAACATTTGTCAGTTTAGAAGATGGCGTGTAAACAGAAAGAAGAGCCTTGCAGTTAGTGTGATGGTCTGACAAGTGAGAAACAGGAAGGAATGCTGGGGCACCGCTGGGGTGAAGTAAAATGTCCAGGCCTTCAGATGTATTGTTCACCACATCAGCTTCTAGCAGCTATAAGGGAAAGAGCATTATAATCATGTACAGAGCGGTAAATGATGTAAGAAGTCCTGTGAAGGAAGGTAATAACTTACAAAAATTATTTTGTGAAATATTGACAAGTTTAACTCACCACTCCTGCAACTTTGTCAGGTTCCAAAGCAGCTGGAACAGACTTTGAGCTTGACTGTAACAAGATACCATAAGTGCATAATTAAAACTATTGTGTTTTGTTGTACATCAAGAACTGTTGGCACTTGGGAATTTAACAAATTTGGGTATCTTTGCAGCAAAGAACGTTCATTAAAGAGTTGTTCTGTTGGGAAGGGGAGGGGGGGGATAAGGAGACAGACAGATAACAATGAAGAATAGAAAAGTCTAGAACAAAATAGATAACAATGCAAAAGCCATGATTTCAGTACTTTAAACAAGCAAGCAATTGTAGACTGCTACAAAACCTGTGAATAGTCAATGAACTGTTTCAAAAACAATAAAGTTACACAATCCATGCATATTCCTAACCCCACCCACCCCCCCCCCCCCCCCCCCCTCCACATCCCCTCATACATTCATACATGTATGAATAAAAAAAATCATATCAAATACATGTTTATGTTGTGGTTCAAATTTTTCTTTGGTTTAAAATTTTTCAAACCAGTTTGATTTTTGTTTTCCTTTGTCTCAGAATACACTAATGAATCTGAGACAAAAGAAAGTAAAAATTAAACTGGTTTGAAAAATTTTAAACCAAAGAAAAATTTGAATCACAACATATACCTTGAATGAGAGTTTTAATTTGGCCTGATCAGGCTGGCAACTCAGCACATGGCAAAGCATCACTTGACCAATGTAGAACGCACTTCGTGGATCTGTATCAGAAGAAATCCTATTAAGAAAAACAAAACTCAGAATTATGTGCTGTATAATGCACAATGAATCATTGTGTTTACTAGTGCATTGAATATTAGATAGTGAATTGTTTTCCGTCTTTACAAGTTTTGAAGACTATTCACTAAACATTATTTTCTACGATGTTGTTATAAATGTACTACAATTCAAGACTGTGCTCTTAGAAAAATCATAGGGAGCCCAAAGGATCCCAACTACGAAATCTTGGGTGCCCAGCACTTAAGCTTTACGCAAAAGGTATTAAAGTTTTTGTACAAATTACAGACTGTACATGTACATGTAGTTACCCGAAGACAAGAGTTAGTAGCCTGAGCACCCCCCTGTTCAGTACCACAACACTCAAGCCACTTCATTGCAAATTAATGTGACTTCATTGCAAATTAAAGCAGCTGCCAGAATTCCCAGTATCCACTTACCCCAGTTCAGATCTAGGCACAAGCCCCTTCACATTATTGTAGAATGTGACAAGGCAACCAAAGTCTTTGATGGCAGTAATGAAGCCATGGGAGCTGACTCCAGGACTACCATCACTGTAGTCTGTAATAAGAGGAAGAGTGGAATCCACCATTGTCTTTTTGTGTGTCAACAGCAGTCGACGACGATCTGCCTCAACTGAAAGGACCTTGATGGATGCGAAACAAAATCTGTATATTACCTATAGTAAAACATGTTATAAAAAATGCACAGTATTTGTACTCTCAGATTTGATTCATAAATAAAATGTTTCTGCGACATTAAAAGGTGTAAAGAAAATCACCTGCCTTGTATCCATGCAAAATTATCAACCTTATCAAAGTAGTGACTGCAGAATTTGCTTGTACATGTATGTATAAATATTCATTTGTACATTGTATTTATCCCACAACAACTAAACTTGATGATAGTCAGTTGATACTTACCCTGCATTTGACAACTTTTCCTTCCTTTAATTTTTTCTCTGGGTGTTTAAGGTTAATATCTGCTAAATGCAGTGTAGTACACAAGCCTCTGATGTGCTCTGACACAGAAATCAGCATTCCAAACTTTTCCAGAGTAATTATCTTGCCCTAAAAAAGGATGGCAGCCATAATGCACTCAGTACATGCTAGAGAGTTAGAATACAGTCTTACACTGTAACTGTATGGCAGCACAAAGAAGACTTCAGTAAGGAGAGGGGGGGGGGGGGGGGGGTGTTATACACAACATTCTTTACCTTGATTTGAGTTCCAGGCTTGATGTCATGATAGCGTAAGAATGGCTGCTCAATGACTGACCTTTAAAAAATGCAAGATTGAAGCAATCTATAGTAAACTGTTACCAAAATTATGCAAGTTGATAAATACCGGTAAATACAATTTTTACAATATAAAAGTCATAAGAAAATATTTTTTGCTATCTTTCAATTCTAGGCACACAGTCAAATGAATAGTATTGTTACAAATAGTTCTACAATGCTGTCATATAATTATAATGTGTCTTACTTTTCCATAGTCAAGTTTACTAAGCCATCTAGAGAATTGAAACCAAGAATGCGGCACCTTCAAAAAACAAAATTAAATACACTGTAAGTATTTATACATGTATTCAAATTATAAAATTTAAGTTAAAATAAAAGTTAAATAAACAAAATGCTATTACAGAACAGTCCTAAGTATAACTCAATAATTATTGGGAACTGCTATATTTTCCACATGTTTTTAAAACTAGTAAGAGTGTTCATTTGTCTGTGGGTACCTGTGAATGCTTCCAACTTTGTATTTCTTTCCTAGCTTCTCCACATGTTCATCAGACACTCTAGAAATCTAATGTCCAACAACATACAAACACCAATTATTTTTTTCTTTCATTCACTCAGTGTACTTACATTGGTCACGTGTACAAGTTCCTAAACAAGAACTAACAAACACTCAATCAATGAATATAAATAAGCATTAGAACCCAAAATGCTAGGAAAGGCAGTCACTCTTAGGTGAGGTATACAGTGGTCACTTGAGGTTCACAAGTGGCCAAGGTGATGACGAGAATCTCTGATTGTTCTCCTGAGCGCTGACAATAATTAAAAGCCATAAATAGTTTCCATGGCTTTCGTCTTCACCATAGTTGTTACCTCTTTGCAGATCAACCTTCCCCAACTTACCCCTGAAGCTAAAAGAAAGTGTTCTGTTTTATTACACCTGACAACTCTTAATACTTACATGTGTAAACCCCAGACTATTGTCTGATAATCTTGTCAACAGACCCATTCCCTGGTCAACTCTTGTTACTGCAACATCTTCAATAATATCACCAATAGACCAATTACCAAAGCTAGTGGCTCTGTTGACAACAACATTCTCTTGGAGGCTGAGTCCTACTGTCTTGGTATTCGCATTTATGTACAAAAGACGGCACTTAACCTATGAACATGTACAGACCAACAAACATCTGACAATCAGTACAGCCAGTACACAGTCACATGACTATACCCTAATTTATTGTACAATTTAATGGCCAGGAACTCTGAAATTTAAAAAAACTCAAAACATTAATGATTATTATTTTTCTAACACTTAATAACCAATGGATGTTGGACTGTTTTTAATTTTGTTATTGATTGATTGATTGATTTCAAGTTTCCAACTGACACTACTACTAAATAAAGCTCCTGATTGATTGATTGATTGATTAATTGACATCCATGAACATGTACTGTAATTCAAGCTTAACATGATTTATTTTTGTTAAAGTAAAACAGCTATATTTTTTTAACTGGTATTTTGTTACTGAAATGGAGTGGTCTGCTTGGTTAAAACAAAACTTTTGACATACAGCACTGCAACAAATGTTCACTAATTTTATCCCATTTCATTTTTAACCATTATAAATATAATTATATTCTTCAATAACCTTTGTCTTCTTTGGATAGGTTTCTTCCAACTTCTGTCCATCTCCTCCACAATTTGGCAAATGAAGAATGTCTGCAGAGCCTTCAAATCCTCCAAGGAAATTCAGGAGTAGACCACCATGAGTTGCCTAGAAATGGTTAAAATGAACCTCAAGTACCGGTACAAAACATTTTAGCACCCCTAAACTACATGTACAGTGTATTAAAATACACTGTAGCTATATATCCATCAACTTGATGTCTAATACAAGTTCATTCATCTCCAGAAATAATAGACACTTTCAGGACCATCATTTTGGTGGCCATAACAGGTGTTCCTCTCATCAATAAAACTAAAAAAAGCACTGCAGTGCGTTGTTTTTGTGTACTACACTGTATATGCCGCTTGGGATTACTGTTATGCATACTGATCAAGTTAGACATTTGAAGGGCTGGGTGCATAACTGTATCATGTCGAATGTTAGGCCTTTTTTATTTATTCTCGCTTAGATTTTCCTCATTTTTGGCATGTGAACTACAAATTAATTGCAAAACATTGTTCAGAATTTCATTTTTGAGAAATAACGCATGCAAAAAAAGATAATTCCATGTCTCCCGCTCGAAAAAATGAATCCCTAACTTTACCCAAATTTCTCGATTTTAGCTGATTTTTCATTTCAGATGGCCAAGTTTCGGCCTGTACCACTAAATCCCAGGTGAAGATAAAAAAAAAAACAATCCCGAACCGAAGTTCATTCCCTCAAAGTAGCTTCATTAATTTTTATCGCCAATAGTGAGCCGCTTAGTTTTGCACGATCTCCTTTGCGGACCTCCAAGGAAGCGCTCCCGGCTATCCTCTGCTGGCTCATAGCCTTTGCCTGCCTTGCCCAATTTTGGCCAACCGGCAAGATCTCACATTGAGCTGCCCAAAGCTGTATTTCAAGTGCCCGAACACACATAGTGGGCCTCTCTGCTTCTGTCACAAAGCATGTCGGGAAATTCTATAGCAAATCCGAAATGGAGTTCCCACCCGAAAATTACAGCAAAATATTATAAGTCTGGAAGTACTTCGGATATCGGGCATTTCAACCACGGCACTGGATGGCAAATGGGCCACAACTCACAATGCTGCCCCTTTTCTGATCTGAAATTACTTCAGACTTTCCCACCGGTTCATCTTATTATGTTTGTTCAGGTTTTTGGTGCGGGTCAGGAGTATTGCGATCACATATTCTCACGGCCAGTCTGTTTTGTTTATAATAATGGCATTGATTTGAGTTCTTCCAGCTTACGTTCTATGCAATTTTGGAAGTAACTACATGTAGGGTCGGAATGTACAGTCAAAGCACTAGAGGGTCAGAACTCTGCTTTTTTTTTTCAGGTGAACTTTGTCAAACTCCTTAGGATTAGTTCATTATTCAAGACTGTCAAGAAAATCTTAGGACCTGTGTATGACCCCCCCCCCCCCCCCCCCCCGAAATGCCATTTTACCTGAGTTACAGAAGCCTTTACCAACATGCCAGGAAGAAGGGCTGAGAACTTTACTTTCATTTCTTCTTTAACCTACAAGAACATGTGGTATTTATAATTAATATTGTCTATCTTATTACTTCTAAGTTGATGCCTAATAATTATTATGCCAGTTCAAAACATTTTGTACCATTTCAGAAATAAATGTGTACCAATTTGAACTACAACATGAAATACCAGGCAACATACCAAAGCACCTTGAATCTCATCTGTATCCACACTAACTGTTATAATCCTCTTGTCATCAGCCACAGACCTTACTAACAAGCACAGTGGATACCCTTCATGAAATTCTAGAGCGAAGACAAATCACACTCAGTCTGTTTAATGACATCCATGTTCATAATACACTCAAGCTGCCCTGAGGTGGAGTCCTCAAGAGTTCAGAAGAAAAGGGCAGAGCACCCTTCTAGGAGGAAGAGATTCCACCCCCAGTCCCCAGCCCCCCCCCCCCCCCCCCTGTAATTTGTATTAAAGATAATTCTTATAGGTTACACACTGTAGGTTACACACTGTGTAGGTTACATGACATGATGACCATGTATGACTTGGCAATTACATCATAAACTCTGAATGGCTGCCATTTTGGATCTGCCAACTTGAAGGAAACAGAATATTTGAAATAAATACATAAATGAAAAAATAAAATTCAAATATTTTATGAAAGTGTCAAGTTAATTTCTTCAATGACGTTTCGGGCTTGGCCCTTCATCAGGTTGAGGGAAACATAGCCCAGTAAGGTCATTTTTTTTTGCATACATGTACACTGTAGAAACAGCTGTAAATTAATGTGATTTACAATTCAACACATTGATACACTGCCAATATGGTAAAAAAGTTATCGATATACACTACATGTATGTCTACTTGACATATATCCAACAGTGGATGTAAATTTCAAATTTTGACAAGAGAATGCAAAAATGATGGACCGGACTCGATAATTATTTTTCTTCAAACTGTGCTTTGTTATCAATGTGTTGAATTATAAAACTATTATAGCGCTCAAGCTTGCGAGATATCGCCTAATTTTAGCCGACTCGGCCACAGAATTAGGCAGTATCACGCGCGCTTTCGCTATAATGGTTAAATATTGTAAATAGTAGTGAGTAAGGTAGAGAGAAACTGTACCTTGGTGAACATTTTTCTTTGGCAAAAAAGCTTTTGTGTCTTCAATGCCAAAAGATATAAGATAACCATGATCTTCTACACTCAACACATATCCTGGAAGAACCTACAATATAAAATTAATGCAATTGTTGGAGATGTGAAGCTGCTTAATGTTAACAAACTTTCTGTTTATCTCAAAATTATTTTGAATATTAATAACCTTTTCACTTTCAGAGTATATATATGTTGTAGTTAATTTTTTATCTCAGGTAATTTTTGTTTTTCCTTTGTTTTGAATTCATTAGCATATATTACCATACCCAAAAACAATGGAAAAATAAAAGTTTTTTTTTTAACTTAATTTATTTATTAACATCTCACAAGCTTACACTTCATACTACACCTACACTAGTACATAAGTTACTTGGAAAAATAAAAGTTACCTGAGATAAAAAATTAACTACAACATATACAATGTTGAGTCGCATACATGTACAATGTACTTCTAACTTTTCAGTCTCTGGATGCATGAAACCCCACTGTGTGACCATTCACAAATAAAAGCTCTTCACCAGTAGTGCCCTATGGTACTAATTATTATGTAATACCTGGTGGTTCTATACATGTAATAAACTTTGGAGTCCAATTTTAGCAGCACTCTTATGTCCTCTTATGTGGTCACTCTCTGTTTTATTTTGCATTTCTCATGAGGAATGGTTTACCAAGTAAAAAGAAAATAGACCTTGATTGCAGGTTACAGTACATGTATATGTTGTGGTTCAATTTTATCCTTGGTTCAAATTTTATTTTCCTTTGTTTAAAACTTATTATCACACATTACCATAGCCAAAAACAAAGGAAAATAAAATTTGAACACAGGATAAATTTGAACTACAACATACATTGTTGTATATAATCTGACCAATCATCACATGCCTACTTCTTTAAACATTTTATACTTATGTTTTTAAAAATGCATACCATTCCTTGTTTTAGAGAAGACTTGCTGAGGCCACTGTTGACATCTTTAGGATTCAAGGATAACTTGATTTTTTTCTGTCCTGGTTTAGAGCCTTCCAGCTCCAACACTGAACACTGTACCAAGGAGCCAGTGGAAAAGAATTTCCCAAGCTCTGGGAAACTTGTCTGAAAATCAATCATACAGATGTATATCACTTAATGTAAGGTGGTGTTAATTAAGGTAGACAATTTTCTAATGCAACAATGTCCTGCAATGGCTGAAACTGTGCATTCAAGCACTATGCTTAAGTTCTAAAATTTTACATTCATTTGGACAATGATTCTTGACACTTTTCTATTGTCTCATTGTCTCATTGTCGACATTGATCACAGCCACAAAAGAATATGAACGAGCAGCATAGAACGCAAGATGAAGGTAATGCTACGTGTACAGTGTAGGTAATGCTTGCAATATTTGTTGCAGCATTGCCACCAATAGTTGACTCACCCAAGGGAGTTTGGATCAATTTAAAAGAACTAAACCCTTGGCTATGACCCTACAGCTCAAGTCTGCATAAACTTTCAGATTCTTCCAAGCTTAATTCCTCTTTTGTTAGCACCAGGCTTCAAAAGCAGGTACTTTGTTTAGTTAATTATTTAATGATATTATTACGATATTGAAGATCACTTGACAACAGAATGAAATCTTTCTTACCTCAGTGACTTTACTTTCATCATCAGCTTGTAACTCTTCCTTCAATCTCTCAGTTATTTTGTCATTTATGTGTGTAATGTGCACAAATCCACTCAGACCATTTGGCAGGCTGATAACCATGTCAAATTCATTCACCTCTCTGATTGCTCCCAACACTTTCATACCCACATAGAGTTTCTGTTAATACAGTGGAAAAGAAAATTGGGTTATTCCAGAAAAAATCCACACCCCCCTGACAGATGGCATGCTAGAAATTCTCGCGGGAGGGGGGGTTGAGGGCTCAGGAAATCCAGGCGGGAGGGGGGGTTTGGACCTAAAAATTCTTCCTCAGGGGCAAAAATGATTTTGAAGAGAACACTTTGTGTTCAAAACAATTAGTTCGTCAGTTCCACATTATACATAGAGAATAAACCGGATAAAAGGGAGAAAATACATGTACAACTCAAATATGGAGAAAGTCAGTGGTTAACGTAACCGGAAGCGTGCTTCGGTACTTTGCAACGAAGCCCTTGTCCAAGATCTTGCCAGCAACAAATTGTCAGGGAAAGGTTAAAAAATATCAGCCGATTTAAAAAAAGACAAACAATTTTTGACGAAAAAAAAAAAGATTTACCGTTTTGCAAGTACGTATTGTTTTCTATTTGTAGAATTGTTTCAGCTTGCTTTCGTGTACGTTCCCTGTAATCTGATATAAGCTAAGTACTATACGGCTTATGCAAATGTCCAAACTTTTATGCCGTTCTTCCTAGTGTACTGTTTAGTTGATGCGTTAAACCTTGAAGGAAATATAAAATAATTGGAAGAAGCTTTCCAATTTAATACTTAAAGGCAAATTGCGATCAAACTTGTTCAAATGTTTTCTTCGTGAAGCCAATAATCACGATAAAGGCGCGCTAGTAAATATAATTAAATTAAATCGATTAAATAGCGCTTTCTGAATTTGTTTGCTTTCAAGATTTTTTTTGATTCGCGAAAACATTATGTGAATCATCCTTGCGGATAAGAATGGCATTCTATATACACAGGAAAAGTCGGAAATTTTAGAGAACACTAGATGTAATAAAATAGGTTGCTGAATTTAAATAATATTTTGTGATGTTTACAATATTTCGCAGACGCAAGCGCTCGGCGCTGCAATTAGGATAAATAAATCGCCAAGCCTTCCGGAAGCAGAAAATCACTGAATTCTGACAAGTGTTTACTTACATGTAACTCTTTTATTCAAGGGAAAGACATATTTTTCATTCAAGGAAATACATGTTTTATTCAAAAGTTTTGACCTTAAGAAAAAATGTTTTGGATTCATGATCATGAAAAAGTAGCACGCAACAAATTACATTTTACAGTAAATTTGCATAAAACGTAACAAAATTATGTATTTGCGACAACACTTTGAAGAAGCTGTGAAGCCTGGAAAAAATTAAAACATACCAAAATCAAAGCAGTTATTTAAGGAAGTAGATTTATAGAAACATTTCATTCGATTTTGTGTCGAAATCACAGGTTTTTTTAGATGTGTCACGCAATATTTATTTAAACAATGTTTCACCAATTTATAGCACTAATCACAACAATTTAGAAAAATATAAAAACACGATCTTCTGAATGCGACTACATGTATTTTTTTTTTCATTATCTGTAAATTTAGGGCTTCCAAAAATTTATTGGAAATCCGGGCAGGAGGGGGGGTCTCCAGTCTTGGAAATCCAGGCGGGAGGGGGGGTCTAGCGGACCAGGGAAATCCGGGCGGGGGGAGGGGTCAAAAAATCTTGCCATCCGTCGGGGGGTGTGGATTTTTTCTGGAATAACCCATTAGAGCTTTATTTAAGAATCTCAGGAACGGGAAACAGCCATGAATTAGTTGGTCTTCTTTTAAAAGTTACAAATTATATTGAATAGCTGAATACATGTGCATGTACATGTAAGTTTTTTAGCTTATATATAGCTTTAAAGGAATCTGTGTGTCTTATGAATGCCTGCCACCTCTTATCACTCCAGGCTGCTAGGAGTATTCGCACCTAGCAGGAAGCTACAGGTACTTGTACAGTATGAGATACAGATAATATTACTGTTTTTTTTTTTCAGTTACTGCAGGAAATTAATCACTTCCATACATGAGACATCACTACAAAATAATCTACCTTGAAAGTGAGAGACTCCACATGTTTTAGTTTGGATTTCCCTACTGAATCAGCTTTTTTATCCAATTCTTTTATTGTAGCTTTCTGTTTTTTCTTTGTCTTCTTTTCACCTGTAGGCCTTGATATTTCCAAATCTGATGACTTCTAATGGGAAAAGAGGAAAAAACTGATATTTAAATGTCAGTTTTCCTTTAAATACTTGCTATAAAATTTTTACAATAATAATTACAGTCGGACATGTATTAAGCGGCACTGTATTAAGCGGTCACTTAACAAATCCCCGAATTAAATCACTCCCCATATTTACTGTAAACTTGACCTCTTTTAAGCGGTCACCTCTATTAAGCAGTCAGTTGGCTATTCCCCAAGGGTGACTGCTTAATAGAGATTTGACTGTATTAATTACCGGCATAGTGATTAGAATAATTATTAAAGTGATAAACACTTTATCAACTGTACCCCAAAAAGAACATCTTTCTCTGCCTCACTCTTGATTCTCCTCACTTCTAGTGGACTCAGAGCAGAAGCGCCACCTCGTGGAAAATCCTCCTCCTCAGCACCTCTTGAAAGGAATGTGCTGTGTACATGAAGATTAGTTAGTCTGTAAAACCGGTACTCAAGAACACATTAAAACTCAAATATTATGAAGTTAATTAAGTTGGCAGGAAAATGAAGAAAGTGGGCAAAAAAGTGATTTCTGCAAATCAATGGTTTGTTATTCTATTGAGGTGGCCCAGCAAAACATGGTCCCCAGATCTTATTTGTACAGTCCTGGTCAAATTGTCTAAATATCGTGGTAAGATAAAGAGAATTGTTTTTGTTCATCGCATTCTCATTGCTATTAATGACTTGGAGACACGTGCGTTCGTATCAAAATGGTATCCCATGATTACCATTGGGATTAAGTCTCCCTTTGAGCTTGAAAAACCATGCTAATGATTTCAACATGCTGCGGGAAAAATATTGAAGCTCACACATGTAGTGTGCATCCCGGATTGAAGCCACGTGTGTAACCAAAACAACGATCCATATAAGAATTCAGGCGTCAGAAGGATTGTTATTCACCAAATATGACAAATAATTGCAATACTAACTGTTCCATGATAATTATTCAATCATTTTGGATTTCCTTACCGTGGCGTTTCAGGCTTGGAACCGCTTTTGCTGTTAGTTTTCTTGCGGTCTTCCTTGGTCGCCATTTTGCTTTTACGGATGCTAGTCGCCAGTCTTCTTTCGGACAAATTTGCACGCGACAAGACTAGGGGAAATTAATGAGGTGGAATGAGGTCAACCAATGAGCGTTCGAGAAAGTGACGTAGGGCTTCCGAAATAGTTCTTCTATTTTGGACAGGTACAATGTTTGTCATCTGTCAAAAATACTGCTGAATAGGGAATTTCGGAAGGGTATAAATGCTCGAACGTCGAAATCAATTGATTGCACAAACCTTTAGCTTGCTGGAGAGGAGTGGAAAAGCATGGTTTGGAACGAAACCGGCAAGTTTGGAATCCACACCGGGCGAACTCTGAGAAAGCCTTCGGAGAGAGTTTCTTCCAGAGATCGCGGGTTTCTTATCAAAACCGTTGCTAACACAAACATCAACTTCACCGATCAAGACGTCAACAGATGCCTGAAAAAGTTTGAAATCCAGGATGGCTTCAATGATGAAGATATAGTAAAACAAAGCCGCGATCATCGGCATTGGGGTTTTGGCGGTGGACGAGGTTTTTCCGATGACTCGGTGCTTTATTCCATTGGCAAGCAAAAACGGTGGCTCGTACCGTCTATTTTGAAAGAGAAAATCCCTCAGGATTATGACAGTGAAAATGATTACAAGGTGGTTCTCGTGGAAAGACTGTCAGTAAATAATTCTTTGTTTTGTCGATCTCCAAGGCTTAAATATGGCGATTGCAAAGCCGTGTTGGACGGTGCAGAACTTCGGAAACCAAAACGACGAAAGTTCGCACACGTCGGCGACTTACGGAAAAAGTCGAACAAAACCGAAATATTTTACGAAGTGAATCATACAGAACCTTTGACGTCATGGCCGAGCTATATACAGAATGATGATAAATGGAGGGACCGGAGGGATCAGAACAAGGCCCGGTGTAAAGACAAAGGAAAAAAGAACAAAAGGCGGACATGGGGAGGGTACAAGAAGTTTGAGCTGAATAAACAAGAGAGAATGCTTGATCACAAAGGTGAAAATTGTATTAGAAAGGAAAAAGAGCTGGTCCTGAGTGCTGACAACTTTGAGCACTGTTCAGTGCTTCATGACTTTGATATTGGAAATTACATCCACAAATCACTGAAAATCAAAAGTCCCGGCCACAAGAATGTCAAGAAACATATCAAGGTCACTGCCCATAATAATGGAATTTTCACAACTGTGAATCCAGCCTCTTCGCAGCCAGTCAATCTGCATGGAAAAGGAACAGCAGTGTACATTGATTCAGGAGCTGCACAAAATGGTTACCATGACAACAGTAACATTGCAGGTTTTGACTCTGACAGTGCTAATGTTACTGCCCCCTTAACAACTGAAAGATTGGTTCCCAGTAAAGCAGTTTGTCTGAATGTTGACATCAAAAGTGCAAAACTTGACTCTCAGCTACTGTATGAACAGTTTGGAGAGACATACAAGGAGGGTGACAGTCTACCTCGGCGATTTAGCATTTGCCCCACTGATGAGCCCTATAAGCTTGTTTTCACTTGCCAGCCCCACAGAGCCAATCAAGCAGGGAATGACACTGAGAGAGTAGCTGTAACAGTGCTAAGTGATGCACTGCCCTCCAAAAAATCACAGTATTGCAAGGAATTATTGTGTAATTCCTTTGGCATTGATATGCAAGGAAGCAGAATTGCAGAGGAACCAACAAGTGATGGTATTCCTGATCATAGCCCAGTTTCTAATGGTAAATGCATGGACAGAGTAGCAGTGATGTCATTTGATTTGCTGTCTGATATAAACAGATGGTCATACAAAGCTTCGTTACCCAGTTTAGCTGTAATTGACGATCTGTCCAGTAACCATGGTAACACACACTGCAATGATGCTGTGACCCATGGAGAATCTAAATGTGTCATTCTACCTGATGCTGTTGTGTGTGAAATCTGCTGCTGTGAATTTTATCATGACTCCTCTGATGGTAAGTCGATTTCCATGTTTACCTCATATTTTTTTAGGATAAAAATGAGCAATATTAAAACATGATGTTTCAATGATGGATGAATGTGTGAAAACACATTAATTGAGAAATAAACTTACTGGTGTAGGCATGGATGGGCATAAATAAGTAAAACGTTTCACTGGAATGGAGTCTGTTTGTTAGGAGATTTGTTTGTTAAAAAATCTTTCATTACAAGAACCTCATAATTTGTCTCTGAAATACATTTTTTTCTCCATGCAACCATCTGGTTGTATGATTACTGGTATTGCCGCAACCTTCCCAACAATAAATTATTGTATGGAGAAATAAGTTCAGTTATATACAGACATTCTATAAATTATATACATGTAAGTTGTGTGCTCCCTTTAGATTCTTAAAGTGCCTCTGTGATCAAATTTTTGATTTTCATTTTTTTTACATTTCCATGTACAATTAGACTTTCTTACTCATCTTGCCAAATTTCAATTCATTACGAACATCAGAAGTCATTTTATTTTAACATTTAATTCCGAGAATTTACGGCTGCCGTTAATCAACCTTGTTCCAAGGCTTGGTTGCGAATGGGAGAAAGTGACGTCAAAGACTCAAACATACCTCACGGGTATCACGCGAAAAGCAGCAAAAACTTTGGACTTGTTCTTCATACAATTTTCTATGCTGATTGTTATTATAATTTCAACCCATGAGGTATGTTTGAGTCTTTGACGTCACTTTCTCCCATTCGCAACCAAGCCTTGGAACAAGGTTGATAAATGGCTGCTGCTTTTCACGTTATTTTCAATACTTATTGTTATTATAATTTCAACCCGTGAGGTATGTTTGAGTCTTTGACGTCACTTTCTCCCATTCGCAACCAAGCCTTAGAACATGGTTGATTAATGATGGCCGTAAATTCTCGGAAATAAATGTTAAAATAAAATGACTTCTGATGTTCGTAATGGATTGAAATTTGGCAAGATGAGTAAGAAAGTCTAATAGTACATGAAAGTGTAAAAAAATTAAAATAAAAAATTTGATCATATGGGGCACTTTAAAGCCATTAATATCTCTGTATTACCTTAAACTTATGAACAAGTTAAAAAGTTTCTAGTAAGGGTTCAAACAACCAATATATTTTTAGCCTAGAATTCTCTGAAAAACAAACAGTAAAAATTTAATGTACAATTTTGCTTTTTATGATTGTCAATCATACATGTATGCCTTTTTTCCATATGAATGGTATTGACTTATCCTGAAATGAATTAAATGTAGCTGCTGTATGTGCCTGCAGCTTGCATTCAAATAAAATTTGAGTTCTGTTACTTATTCTAAACTATGTATTTGCATCAGGTTAATATAATGCAAACATTTTCAAATATTATTTTTTGTTGAATTCAGTGATGACCAACAATATTATCTTCAGTTTTATTTTGCCAAGCAATAACTAATAATCATTTTTTTTGTTCATAGAAACCAAACCTGCTGAGCTTTCTTGTACAGCCATGAAGCCCTGTTCTCACTGGTTTTGTAATGAATGTTGGAAGTCGTATCTCTTTGCTGAAATACAACAAGGCAAGACTGCCATCAAGTGCCCATGTTATGACTGTGATACTCCAGTTGATGACGTCACTTTAATGGCACTTCTACCAGACAGATTTCCTAAGTTCTTAACCATGAGGCAAGAAAAAGCTGTGGAGATGAATGCTGCATGGAAGTGGTGCCCTGGGGACAAGTGTAACCTGGTTGTCATGGCAACCCCACACAAAGATGCTAAAAGGAAAGACGAAATTGATCCAGTGCCAGTAGGCTGCAACTGTGGTCACAACTGGTGTTTTGCATGCCAGCTGGAACCTCACTGGCCTGCATCGTGTGCTGAGGCAGCCATTTTTCGATCTAAGACTGAGATGTATGAAAAAGTTGTCAGAGCCAATACCGGTGGAATTAGTTCTGTTAATGTTAAAAGATGCCCTCACTGCAGTTACCCCATTGAAAAGAACAAGGGATGCCCACATATGAATTGTGCCATGTGCAAGGGAGAGTTTTGTTGGACGTGTCTCGGGAAGTGGGACAGTCATAGGTGGGGTGCCGACTGCACCAAACAATCGAAAGAAGAAGAAGCGGTCGAGCTGATAGATGCTGTTGGATCAACACGATTTAATACTCACTTGCGTGTTGCCATTGCCAACCGCATTGCAAGAGCTGGCCCTGTGTTGTACACAAAGTACAGTGTGATTAAGAAGCTAGAAGCAGTGCTGCACAATGAACGCTTTGTTAACAGGCTTCAGGTAAAGTCTTCTGACTCAGCTACAGATCTGTTTCTTAGCTTGTACAGTTCTCATGAAGTACCAAAGTACCTCAAAGCTTCCGCAGACTTCAAGTTTCAAGCTCACTTTGTTATTGAGGGTGTTTCAATCTTAATGGCAGTTTCTAAAACAAAGTGTTATCATGACAAGTTAAAGAAACTGATTTCAACACTGTTGTTTGTTGTTGACAGACTCGAGGACATGGCGAGTAGCAGGCAGTTTTGTACAGACAGTGATAAAATGCATTTTAAAAGACTTTTCAATGCTGGAAAGCGTTGTATGGACTGCATTAGAAAACTGTGCGTTAAAGTTCATCAGAACTAAAAGAATGGAATTTAGTCATTGGTGCTAAATAAGCAATATTTTGCCAAAAGAACAATAAATTATTTATTTGCAGTTAGGCTGGTAGAAATTCCAGTGCATAATTATACATTTTTTTAAATTGGTATACAACACAATACAATACAATAACTTTTATTTCAACACGATAGTGATTACATGTCAGTAATAATATTTCAATAAAAGATATATATTTGAGT